>JANHFX010028981.1:0-56173 GCA_027560015.1 Chloroceryle amazona | reverse complement strand
CCCCCCCGCCATTACTTTGAACCATTTACTCAGACTTTTGAGCAACTTGCAACTTTCAGGGTTGAGGTGAACATCCTGTGAAGGTATTAAGGAAAATTAGGCAATAAATGTAAATGTGATGAGCAGAGATAATTTTCTGATTTACATTTAGGAGGAAAAACAAACCTTAGAACTGCTCACAGCTTCTTTTGAAATCTAAAGGACCTTCAAAACTCCACGCACGATATATCTTTATTGAGTATTCAAAACCTGAACCCATTTAAGAAGATATTCTTTTTATATCAGATACACACATTAATAATGAAATGCTGGAAGGAATTAATATCTCTAATTGCCTATGGCATTACTATAATTTGTTGTGGTGACTATGGAAGACAGTAAAGCTAAGGATGTATAGAACCAAAGGAAATATTAAACTGAACTGCAGTTCTATAGTTATACACACACTATAACAATGATGACTGCAGTTATATCATGTTCAAGCTTGTTTTAAGCTATCTAACTTGAGTACTAGTATCAATTAGATGTGGCAGCAAAGAGTAATATATTTTGCTTCTTGGATGAGTCCTGCAGTGACTCAGTGCCTAAGCGTTGCCATGCTGTGCTCTCATTTCAGAGGCTGAGTTGTCCTGGGCTTCTTATCCAAAACAAATCCAAGCAGGCATAAGAGGCTTTCATATGGGACACAATTTACTGAAAGCAATAAAAACTAATCATAGCAATAAAAACTAATCATATAACCAACGACTGAGATTCCTAATGTGAATGGAGGCATTAAAGGTGGGATATATTTCTTGTACTTTCTATGTTAAAATTACTGTTATTTGCTTATTTTCACAGCCCAAGAACAACCAGAATAACACAGAAAGAGTAGCCAACAGATTCAAATACAGGAAATAGACTGAAGAACTCATTGCCAAGTACTATCAAGACTAATGACTTAAAAGACTGACAATTAAATAGAAAGCTTAAGTTATCCTTGTTTCTCCAGAGCAAGAAAAGACATACAGTATCAAGAGGTCTTGGAATTCAATATTTCCTGGGCTCTTATAATTTGTTCAGGCTAATAGGTGTTGCTAATCAGTGACTTTGGTCAGCTAACACTTTTACTTTTTTATAAATGAAAATTAGAAATTATTAGAAATGTGACTGCATTGCTTTTACAATGCCATCTGTCTTTGAGAATGATAGAGAGAAATGTGTTCTTCTTCCTTAAAAGCATTAGTCACCAAATCTCAAACAGAACCATAAAAGATATTCTTCTGCAGCGTCAGTTACAAAGAGTAAATAGATTGTGAAAAAAAAGTTCCTAAAACAAAGAGAAAACAGAAATATATGTGGCTTGAGAGGAAAGGAAAAGCTCAAGTAGTGGGACAGGACCCTGAAACAATGGAATCATCAGTACTGCCTTACACGACAGTCTAATTCAATGTGTCAGGCCATAATCAGCTCCGTTTCACAGTGCTTTGCTCCATAAAAGCAGATTTGTTTAACCACAGCCTCTGTTTCAGCATGACTGAGAATGAAGAATAACCAACGAAGCCAGGCATATCTTACGGGTTATATTATGGGCATAGAGTGAATCCATCATTTGCTGAAGAGGCAGAGAAAAAGTGACAAGCTCATTCATGCCTTAGAGTCATTTTTAGGCCTATTGAAAATTTTAATCTGTGCACTTTGGATGAACTTCCCCACTCCTTAATTTAGTACATGTAGCCATGTGGTAAAGTCTGTCTGCCTCAGATAGGGCAGACTTGCTTCTCCAGGACATCAGCCCCTCCAAGCAGTTTTCTCCTAGAGATTCAGCCTGTCTGCCTTGAACTGTACAGAGACACATAAGCCCTGATTACAGGAGGACTTCAGAGTTAATTAGATGATGAAATCACATATACCCTAAGGCTAACATAACACCATTCCAGCAGTAATTTTAATTTACATTAAAGAAAGTGTACATTTTTAAAGATATTTTCTTTCAAAAAATACACATCTATACTTAGAAGAACCTCTTTCCCCTCTCTCTGTGTAATATAAAATCAGTTCTAAAGAAAAAAAAAATGTTGCACATGAGAAAATTCAAGGAAATTGCTTATTTAGAAATTGTCTGAAGCTGTCAAATAAATGAAATTGTTATTAAAATCTTTGGCAGCTCAGATCAATGAGGTAAAAGCATTGGCTCATTTCTACTGATAGATTTCATGTTTGCCTTTCAGTGCCATAGATTGTACTGAGGCACAATATGTATAAATGCTTGACCTAAATTTGACAGTCCATATTAATACTATCAGGTTTGGAAAATGGCAGCATTTACAGCATTCACATGTACCTTACATTCTACCCCCAGCAGAAAGCATAAAAGGATGTATGAATTTAATTATTTCTTCCCTAAATTGTACTTTCAATGAAGAACCATTCTTCTGAAATAGATTTATTTTCAAAACATTTTCACATAAAAACACAGAGTAAAAGCAATTTCTTACATTCCTTTTATCGATATCTCTGGGCTAAAGTATTTTCAAGATGGCTGCATTTCAGCAAAATATGCAATATGATGGGTCACAGATTTATTGTGAACCTCGGAGATGAGCAAATTAATCTGATGTTAAAATTCAACAAAAATACTTTCATTTTGCAGCTGGTAGAACCTTGAAAAACATGGGTTGGTTTGGGTTTTTTTATGCTTTTGTGCCCAGGTTTGAAGTAAATGGTTTGGTAAGTATAGGGTCTATAGCATTTCACTTTTTGTTCATTTCTGCCTAACCTTTCATTTCCAGTCATTTGAATTGAAGACTAACAAGATAAAGAGGCAACTAAATAGATCTCTGGGCTGTATGTATGGAGACCAATGCTAATCGGTCTCGTTCTTTTCAAACTTCAGATTTAAATGTAGAACAGTGCCATTTAAACATACTGTAAGTCAAGCTAGAGCTTGCCTGATTAAAAGGTAAAAAGTTCAGTGGGTGAGGAAGACCAGAGACACCAGTGGATGAAATGACTATAGTAAAATAAAGCATTGGAAAATCTGGGCAAAGCATATCCAGTCTCATAAATCTTGTTTATCAAAGGCTTTTTAAAACTCACTTGACCAGTGGAAGAATTTTGGTATTCATTGAGTGCTTCAGCTATGTTTTTTTGGTTAAAAAAAACAACCAAACACAACGTAATGGGAATATTAAGAGAGCTACTGTCAACCAGCTTACTATATACAATATATTAATGGCTGAATGAGACTTAATAAATTAATAAAACTTACTGGGCCTTATATTCTGTTAATATTCTCAATTCTCATAAAGCAAAAATGTTATATCTGGATATTATAATTGAAAAATGAAATTTATAAGAAAAAGGCAGTGGAAGTAAGTCAGTAACATGTTTAACAATATGAAACAATGAAGAGTCTTAGAAATATATTCAGATTAAATCTTGGATGAAAATGTTGCAGTTGAATCTCCTCTGCTCAGGGAAAGGAGATGATTACAGATACAGTTAAGAATAGATTTTCAGAAGTTGATAGGAACTACATTAACTCTTCTTGCATTCTAAAGATATACATAAAACATGGATGCTGTCTGTTGGAGATATCTGCATTACTCTCATACCCTGCCTCACATTATTAAGTAATAGAATGGAGTACATCTCAAACAACACTTGAAATGGTAATGTCCATTTATTTTTCATGATATGTATTTTTCTGTGATACAGATACACTGTGTTTTTCATATGCATCACAGGATTTGACAGCCTGTACGTTAAGAACTGAGGACTCATTTCTGTAACTAGCATGTACAAGGATGAACAAGGGAATGCAGGAAATCTGTAGAAAAGATGGTTCATCAAAATTACAACATTGACTTGATAAGTTTCTAAATTGTCAGCATCACATTTCAGTGTAAAATACTGTGCACATAATCATAAAATATCAGTTCTATTCCATAATCTGTTGATCTGGTATCATTCTTTATTAAAACCAGAACTTTCAAAAATGGATATTAAACCATACTAAAAATGTTCATTTTGGAAACCACATCTTCGTACAAACATAGTAGTTAGCAACGGAAACACTTGGATTGGACAATTTTTCCTACCCCAGGTCTGTGTCATGACCACCATGCCTCAGATGAGAAATAACTCTCAAGTCTGGTTCTCTGAAACTATTCTCAAAACTCTGTTAACTTGACATGTTTCAGCTGTGAATGTGTATATCTCCAACAGATTTCAAAGCTGAGAGCAATTTCTGAGGTCAAATTCTTGTCTACCTATCTTCTTGTTTGCCTTGCATTCAGCTGTGAATAGCTATATATAATATAGAATAAAATAAGAAAGAAAAATCTAAATTGTCCAATAGCCTTTACTGTTGTTCATTGTACATTAGTAGTTCTGGCTTTCATGAATTCTATTTTAAACATATTATTTTGAAAATGGGAAATTACCTTAAATTTTATTATTAGGCAAGCAGTGACTTGGTTTGTTGAAAAAAGAGCTACTACCTGGATTTTGTTTGTCTGCTTGGTTGGTTTTTATTTTTATTTTTAGAACTATTACATCATAGTAGTTTATAATATACTTTATAATATATTAATATGTATATATTATTGTGCATGTTTTGAATATTTTAATACCACTCAGTCATTTTTAGTGTTTGTGTAATAGTTTTTTAGTATACTTCAATGAATCACAAAAATTTGGTTTACACTTTTGCAGTTATCCATCACTCAGGTGTTTACATGATGTGATTATTTTGTTTGTTCATTTTTTCTATACTTATCTCCCTTTGTTCAAAATCAGGCTTTAGTTTTAATGAGAAATGGATTAATCAGAGGATTTCTAATGCCACGTATCTGCAGGTGAAATAGGTATGTCATTTGTGAATCAAATCATATCAAATATCAAATCATATCAAATCATATCAGACCGGAGCAGATTATAATATTTTGACTCTTTGATTGTTGTACTTCCCTCAGATATATTTTTCTAGATCAGCTTGAATCCATTCAGGTCAGTTTTGAGTCTGAATCAAATTTCAGAAACAGAGATAGTCTATAATTCATTTGTTATTAAAACATAAATATCTGCCATCATCACCTAATCAAACCTTCTTGATGAGAAATCAAATGGTTCTGAGGAAATTTCACTGAATCATTTTTATATCTAAATCTTGAAAGTTCAGTTGCATACTGATGGTTTTCACCTTTTATCTTTTAACTTCACAGTCCTGTGTGATTTCTGTGAAAGAAAGGAAAAACATTTGTTGTCTTTCAAGCTCAGACAAAATTTACACTTTCTGAAAACAAATTAAAAACCAAATTTGGTTGAAATTGAAGCTATTAGTATGTACACACTGAACACAAGGCACACTTCCATCTTCTTGTTACAGAGCAAAGGAAATCAGTGGCCAGCAAAGCCACATGCAGCTTTTACCCAGAAGGCAAACATTTAGCACTTTCATCAGTTTCCTTTTATCTGCCTCTCTCTGTCGGCACCACTCAGCTCAGACTTCGATCTGATGAGAGGGCACTGGTGTCATGACAGAGAATGTGAGCTAATGAAAGTGTAAAGCTTTGGTTCAGCAGAGTAGAAAATTCCCATCTAGTGAGCAGAAACTGCAATCTGATATGATTGAGTTTTTAGCAGGCATTACTATTATGTGCTTAAAGATCCAGGATGGTTAAATTTGTGATCCTGTAAACATTAAAAGCATTTGATTTCTTTTTGCTTAATTATTGTTTCTTGTAATTTATTAAGGTTTTTAACCCAACTACATTCTAGACACAGTAATTTTATTATATAGCATAGCTCACTGTTACAAAATTTTAATTAGCAACGGCACTGAAGTGAGATAAATCTCAGTCCAAAGTGAGGAAGGATCAGAAATGGAATCAGAATTCCTGGTAGTTTAATATGATGTTCAAATCCATATATTAACTTTGTAACAAAGGCTTATCATTATGGTAAACACAGTTTTGAAATGTGAAATCTGAGCACATGTATGAAATTTGGATTCTTATACTTTGTATTAACCTATCTCACTCCCAAACCTATTGTCCTACGTGACTGTCACATGAAATATTTCTGAGATCATTTTAATTATGCAGCTATTTGATATTAAGCTTCCTAACATTTGTGTAGAATTGTAGAAAATCAAAAGAAAACAATTATCCTGATAGGCTGGCCCTCAAGAAGAAACAACAAATTTGTTGCTTGCTGTCTTAGTGCTAATTATAGATTTTTCCTAAAACAGTTACCTTTGTGAACACCATGGGAGGAATTCATGTTATCTAACTTCTCCTGTAAATTTAAGAATTCAAATTACTTACTCAAAGCAGAGATGTTTCGTTTCTTTATCTTAGACACTATGGTAAGTCATCCCTAAAGGAAGCCTTTCTCCCAATATTTTTATTCCTAATTCTCCTCCTCATCCCACTGTGAGAAGGGAGGAGTGAGCAAGCAGCTGCATGATGCTTATTTGCTGACTGGAGTTCAACCATGAAAGACTACTATGAAGCATTTTGTTGCCAGCTTGGTGTGCAGCTTATTTTGAACATCCCGAGAAGAGAGAGAGGAGGTCTCCGGAGTGCAAAAACTGATAGGCAAGAGTGATTCCTGATATACATTTCCCTGAGAAACAGTCAGCAAGACTGGAGGAGAGCTGGGATTTAAAGTATCTGCACAAAAACAAACAAACAAATCTCTTGGATGCTAAAAAAAGAAAAATAAAAAAAGAAAATATAAAGAAATTTGTTTCAGTCACTCATAGTTTTCTATTTTATCAAGAAAGGGAACAATTAGGATAAATTATTCCCTTGAGATTAGTGCAATTCCATGCATCATTAGACAGGAAGTGTGGGATTTCAAAAAACATTGATATTGTTGGCTAGCTTGTTGCTAGTGCTATTTCTGTGTGAGCCTTTGACTGTCAGCATTTACTTAGTAGTTAGGTATTTGGTGGTCTTAGTTCTGCGACATAATGCTTGATACTTATATTATGGTTTTCAACATATAAGATCTCTTCTAAGGATCTACCTTGCATTGGTATTTGTCAGATACTTAATTCATTGCAAGGCTTTGTTTTTAAGAAATTAGTCATTGTAGAATCTGGGCAATATTACTTTGTTCCAGTTTTGCATAAACAGCTATTTTTTATTATATAGAAATAGATTAACACTGCACTAGGAACAAGTTACTGCAACATTAAAATAAGTGTTTTAGCAGCTCATAGGAATTACAATATGTTGAGATGTATTTATATATATATATATTTCAAATGCTATTAACATGCTGCATTTTTTCTGGGGAAACTAGTATTCCGATATTCAGAATTTGAAAATTACATTGTCAGCTCCCCCACCAGTGATAATTTGTGACCACTATATTTCCTGATAATGATTCTAAGAATAAAAAATAACATTTTGAATGAAAAGGTTTCAAATATTCAAGATTACTTGTGATTAATCATTTAGCATTTCTAACAAGACACAAGATTCACAGACAGTTAAAATTAATTAAACAAGTTACAGGTTATCAGTTAGGAAATTTCTTATTCACCCTTTTAAAATACTCATTGTCTTTGGTAACAAGACTGTGTCAATAGGTCCAATTAACTATTTAGTATAAATCTCTGCTTTGAAACTTAAAAAGTCCAAATGATTAATTTAAAACATTCAACCGCAAATAATGACAAAATTCCCTAGTGAGTTCAAGCTCTGGGTTATTTTGTATCATGTGATTCAAAGAATAATACATGCAACGCTGCAGTGTCTACAATGTGGCATCCATTAACACTGATGCAAATGTTTTTTGACAGGTGATAGTGTGCTTGAACTTTTTCACAGTGTTTCCACAAATGTGCAAAAGAATCAAGCAGACAGACAAATGCTATTCTATTTATACTACCTTTTGTGCTCCTGTTCAGCATTTAAAACACCGTATTCTGTTCCTTCAGAGCTAATGTGAGGGATAGAGGGTCACAGCCAGAGCTACCTTCTGAAAGAGATGGTCTATATTTTTTATCATTTGTTCTACTGTTGAAGGATGGTTGACCTATTCCAACTTTCTGCGTGATCATAAAATGTCAATCAGCTTTTTCATGTTTGTTTGTTTATTTTAATTAGTTTTAAAAGAAAAAAAAAAAAGACAGGTAAAGTTCAGTTTATGCCAGTGGCAGTCTAAGCATCTCTTTCCTTATCCTTCTAATAATTCCAGCACACTTCTGTGGGTGGATAGTCTGGACACAGACGTTATCCACTTGCGTTTCATACAGTACTTCAGTTCCAAAAGAGTTAAAAAATATAATTAAAATTATACCAACAAAACTCAAACCTCGGAAACTGCAGTCACCAACACAGACTTGTGCTCTAAAGAATAAGAAAGGATTTTGTCTGAGACAAACCACAGAGAGCAGGATAAATATTATTTGATGCAAATCAAATTTCAGCTTGCCACAGGATGGCAGACAGAAAAGTATCTCTGTTGGGAGGTGCAGTTAGCTACCTCTCTCAAGGGTTTCCACATAGGCCAAATCAGTGTAGTCTGATTGATTACAGTAATCTCCTTCACTGAAAATGTAAACTCCTCCTTTTGTACCACAGATCATGTCTATTGTACAGACTTGTTTCTGAAACAACACTTCTAAAATCTATGATACACTCAGTACTGAGATGTTCTGTTATTACCATGTCAGGTCAGTTCATAGTAATTGTGCTTTCCTTCAGGCATTCAAATTAGAATATATAGTGAAAAAATGGTGTGTTAAGTCGCATTTGTCACACAGCTTGGCTAAAAAAAACCTGACTTCCTTTTAGAAAAAGAGTAATTATTAACAAGAGCTGATTGGAGACTCTCTTAACTCACTCAAATTTGTACTTATAAAAACTACTTTCACATGTATAATTGGCAAAATGTGTGTATTATTTCTTCCCCTCCTATGCTGAGCAATATCTTACCTGATACTTAATCCTGCTGACATTGGTAAGTGCTTCACAAAAGTAAATGGTATTCAGAATGCAGTTGCAAAATCTTGGTTACAAAGTGTGAAGAGTGTTGTGTGTTATAATGATATGGTTTACAATCAATAGGCATTTAAACTGTCTGTTTCTTTTGTGGTGTGAAATTCTGTTTTATCCAGCTCAAAGTCCAAAGACTATTGATTCATATCAGTAAAGTACAAGCTGTGGTGTTAATTCTCTCCCTGGTGTCTGTTTGTATCTTACTCTGTGATTAACAGATGCTTTTAAAGTACATTAAAACTGAAAACTGTACTTCTTTGTAAAGTGTATCTGGAAAGTGTGGTGGACTTATTTCTTTCACCACCTTTGAAATTGCTAGTGAATACTGTGAATTACTGGTAAATCAGCAGAAAAAAACTGTACATGTCTAAAAGCAAGTGAAATAAATTATTTTTTATAATGTAAAATCTCTATCTAATGGCCATGAATTCTAATTCAGAAGTATTTGGGGGAAAATTTTGTGTAATTTTTAAGGGTCAAATTAATGTATTTTGATTTGCAGCAGTCTAGTCCAGTCCAAATATTCCTTTCATATCTGAATTTCTCAGATTTTTATCTCAGACTTCTACAGTCCATAATTGTTATGGCCTTCCAAGTGAGACATAAAATATTATGCCCTCTGTACTGCTGTTCCACATTATAAAAACTTTGATATTTACTAGAATCTGCATGTGCTCATTCTCATACAACCAAAAAGAAATCCCCATTATAAAATGCTAGCTGTTGATTTTCTTCCTGTTTTTTTTTTTTTTTTTTTCCTAGAACAATTTCTTCTTGATCTTGTACACAATTCCTGGTGCAGAATTAATTAAGTATTGTGCCATAACTGAAATTAAAATGAGAGGATTTACTTCAACGTACCTTGGAACGAAAAAGTATCTGATACTGTAGAAGATTATCCACAATAGATATTGCAGTTATGCAAAAAGACCAGTAAGTCTCTCTTTCCTTTTTCTGCCCACTTCAATGTAATTAAGAGTATTTAGGAAAACTTTATGAACTATGGTATGAGAAGAGACATGAAGGTTTTTACTAAACATATTATTTTTCTTTTTTTTGTTTTTCAAAAGAACTACTCATAATTAGTTCATCTGAAACCTGATGGAGCAGGTATCAACATGATTACAATCAGTAATTGCCACTGAATTTTCCTGTCTTGTAGAAAAGACAAACCCTTACTTTCCTGAATACAGACACTGATTTATTGAAGATCATTGTTGGGGTGGTATTGAGCTGCTGCTACTTAAAATCATAGAATCATAGAAATGTCTGGGTTAGAAGGGACCTCTAGAGGTCATCTAGCCCAATCCCCCTGCTGAGAGCGGGGACATCCTCAACTAGAGAAGGGTGCTCAGAGCCTCATCAAGCCCCACATCGAATGTCTCCAGGGATGGGGCCTCAACCACCTCCCTGGGCAAGCTATTCCAGTGTTCTACCACCCTCATGGTAAAGAACTTCTTCCTTATATCTACTCTAAATCCATTCTGATCATCCTTGTGGTCTCCTCTGGCCCTGCTCCATCAGGTCCATGTCCTTCCTGTGCTGAGAGCTTCCCGTTCAGTATTCCACGTGAGGTCTCACCAGAGCAGAGTAGAGCGGCAGAATCACCTCTTTCACTCTGCTGGCCACACTTCTTTTGCTGCAGCCCAGGATGGGATTGGCTTTCTTGGCTGCAGGCACACACTGGCTGCTCATGTCCAGCTTCTCATCTACCAGCACCCCAAGTCCTTTTCTGCAGGGCTGCTCTCTATTGCCTCTTCCCCAAGCTTGTATTGATTGTCGGGATTGTTCTGGCCCAGGTGTTGGATGTTGCACTTGCTCTTGTTGAACCTGGGCCCAGGTTCTTCATTAAAATGAAGAAACCCAAATCAAGCAGCATAAACATGAAAATAGCATTTAATTCCACCATTCTACTCATGAAAAAAAAAGTGGAATAAACATGCAATATTATGTGATAGTCTTTATGAAAGGTTCTATTCTGTTAGAGCCATTGGAAAAAATAATTTTGATTTTGCAAGGAACAGTTGGAGGTAGAATGGTGAAGTCTTAACTCTGCCACTGACAACCTGTCCTGTGTTGTGAGATTCAAAGGAGGAAACATTTTAAAATAACACTGGGAGGATCTTTCTCTCTGAAAAAATAAATGCAGAGACTCAGAAAATTTCCTGTAGTTCTTGGGTGCCTGATACTCTGCCCCTTTCTTGGTACACATCTACCAGTACACTTGCCATTCTCTGTATCCACTAGGGATATTAATTCTGATTGAATAAAATGCAAAGGGAGCACTCCCTGCAGTTGGTTTACTCTGTTAGAAACGTGTTCTTTGTATTCTCCATGTAATGGAATGGAATGAAAGCATTGCAGTCTTCCCGCCCCTGGTTCACAGCTACATAAATGTTAGAGAAATAGTCTGCCTCTGAATAAACATGGTCCCTAGTCTGTGAAAGATGCATGCATGCCTTTTCATTTTATTTAGCAACTGACACATCATGTCAAGTTGTATTTCTTGTTGTATTCGAATACACATTGACATGATGCAGCAGGCCACCCTACATACCTATGCATAGGGCAAATGCGTGACCAAATCAGAGTTTGGAGGGTATTTCTTTTTGTAATGACATTAGTAATAAATAAAAAATTTATAACTCATTGAAGGGAGTAAATCCTGTTGTAACACAGTAGTCTGAATAGTGTCACATGGTTCTAAGAACACCCTTGCCCCAAAAAGGAAAAATGTGCCTTGTTATCTGAGCTAACAGATGCAAGTGCATTTTATTATGTCTCTTTGCATTAGGAAACAGCCATTAAATAAAAGAAATGCTTTTGAAAGCACCCTAGAGGGAATATACAGGGAAGTGTGCTTCAAATGCCCTCTGTGCTGTAAGCATTAGTGCAAAGCTTGTTTTATACACAGTAACTTTTCTGTTTTCACATTCCCTGTAAGTGACACTGCAGTTGAAATGATTTAATGCTGAATTATTCAGTTCTGAAATAATAGACAGTATCCTTGTTCCCTAATGATAGCATCATTGCCTGCAACAGATTCTTTATGACATATTAAACAGCAGAAGTACCCTACGCAGCTGTCAGCTGTTGTCTGCTGGATAGGTAACAATTATGGATTCTTAAGATATATACAGTAGAAAGAAATTATAAAGCAAGCCACTAAATTATGAAAAATAAAACTGAACCATTCTTGTATTATCTTATTTTTCACAGTAGGTCACTGAGCACTGGAAGTAAAATCTAATTACTCCCAGTTGAAAAGTTCAATGTCACTATTATGGTATGACCTACTTTCTGATGCTCTGTAATTTTTGGCTGGGTGGATAAGGGTGAATATATTTTTTTGCTATACAGGAGGCCCTCTGGATCATTTTTTAATACACCACAAAAATCTGAACATTCACAAATAATATTATTATTAGATTAATTTATGGAAAATTTAGGTGATGTGTGACAAGCAACAAAGTGGTACAATTATATAGGGCTGGACTATGTATTTATGATTAGAATCAGATGCAAATTATGCTGTATAAATAATATAAAAGAGAAATAATATCTATGAGTTATGCTGATTATAAAAATGAATTAAATATAGCACTCACCATTAATTTTATAATAGGTATTTATGGACTTGCAATTCAACATTTTTTATCTAATGACATTATTCATTTAAAATCTGATCCATGCATGAATGTTTCCACTGCCCATTAGTTTTGTTCAGAAGTGAAGACGTGTCATTGTGTGAAAAATGGGAGTTATTAGGAGTTTGTTGGACTGCTTCTGATAGAAACTATGAAATTGGATCAAGTAACAGGCTTCTTTTCATTTCTCTCCAGGATCTTGACTGAAAAAAAAAAAATATCTAAATCTTCAGTGTTTTTATACAGAGATAGTCTTTGGCCTGTTATGCTTGGCACATTATCCTCAGGCAGATATCCTAAAGAGCTGAAATATGAGCAAATGACAGACTGAAATGTCTTAAAAAGATGTGTTTTTTTCATGTGACTGGTAGAGATGACATGAAAGATAAGTATGCCAAACATGTTAGTTATGTAAAAAACAAATGCTGAGTTCTTAAAATAGAAATGCTTAAATTTGTTTGCTTGCTCTCCTGTAGAAAACTAATTTAAACTATTATGATTTGTGAGGGTGTGTAAGGGTGTGTTAATTGCTTTCAGAACCTCAGGTACTGCAAATGTGACTGAAGAAAACAATTGAATGGATGAGGCTCATAGTGTGTAGAGAGTAATATTACAATAATATTTTGTCAATAAACTATGTGAGACTGTCATCTGCATGTGTTCCTGTGAGATATGCCCTGCTTTGGCAGGGAGTTTGGACTCGATGATCTCTAGAGGTCCCTTCCAACCCCTAACAATTTATGGTTCTATGATTCCACAAAAAATACTTCTTTATATGTTCTTTATGTGATGCAAAGAATCACATGGATTATACTATGAAATGTATGTTATGAGGATGCGACACGCATAATGTGTTAAAAATGTCACTGATTCCATGTTCATAAATTAACCCTTTCCACAAATTAATTCTGATGTCTAAGAGCTTTTCTTTTTAAGCAGTTATATTCCATGTCAACAATTTTATTTCCCTTCTTAGAGGTGAAAAACTTGTGCAGTTGCAGCCCTCAAAGCCAATTGTAAACCGAGCTGCATCAAAAGAAGAGTGACCAGCAGGTCACAGTAAATGATAGTCCCACTCTGCTTTGGTGAGAGACCACCCGGAGTACTGTGTTCAGCTCTGGGGTCCCCAAGGTAAGAAAGAAGACCTGGTAGAATGGGTCCAGAGGAGGGTCACAAAAATAATCAAGGGGCTGGAACACCTGTCCTGTGACTAAAGGCTGAGGCTTTTTATGATGAGGGTTGTGAGACACTGGAACAGGTTGTCCTGAGAACATTCTGAGTGATGTAATTATGTAGAGAGCTTACAAAGGCTGGTACTAAATGTCCCTTACAAAGACTACATCTCTACAAAGAATTCATTTTGAGTCTACAAATAAAAGAAACAATTCTTGCCTCTGTTTCTTCCCCTTCTCTTCTTCTTTTGGTCAGATATTAGAGTCTTTGTATAACAGTTTACACATGGCAACACACTGCTACAGTTGTTTTGATAAGTAAGTGGATGGTTTTTTGTATACATTTTGTTGATGTTTGATGATTTCCCTATAATATTTCTATCTAGGAATCACTGAACCAGCCTTGACAGTGCAAAGAATTAGACCAGAGTCTAAAGAATGTACGAATTGATCTTGTTGATTGAATATTGAAATAGACATAGACATGTTCCACAGGTGTTTTGCCTTGTCTTGAATGTTTTAAGTCGTGACACAGATTGCATTTTCTCAGCAATTTATTTTTTAAATTATTGAAGAGTTAAATGTTGTGATATCAAATATTAGCTTGCGAAGGCAGAATCTATGCAGCTAAAAAGCTGGCATTAATAAGAAAGGAAAAATTCTGTATTAGAAATCCTTCTCTGACATTTTTAGCTGAGAAAGTATTTGAACCCCATATACCATTTGAAAATATTTTGTGCTTTTATTTTTTTTATTATTAAGTTTAAGCAAGGCTTAAAAGGAACAATATGCTAATATTATGATTGTATTTCAGGGAAAAAAAAAGTTAAATTAATTATTGTGAAAATGGTTGATTTTTTAGTTTCTTCATTTTGACTTAATAGTAATGGAACTTTAGGTAGAAAGTTAATTAACTGTTGTAGTTTTGTTATCTTTAATGAATTATATTCAATTAAATGAGATACTAAGGTTGCAAGGTTTTTAGCCAAAATAATAAAGTCACCTTATAGAACAAAGGATTGTACTGGTTTCCTGAAAATGATGATAGGTGAAGCTGACAAATGAAAATTCTGGCCTTCATCTTCCAGAATGTCAAACAGACTGTGATGAGGATGTAGAACTGGGGGTGGGAATCAAGTTGTAATTATTTGCCTATTTGTAATTTTTATTTTTTGTCTCTTCCATTCAATCCTCCTTGACATATAGGTAAGAAGAAATGGCTTTTTTATCATGCTACATAGGAATTATTTATCCAAAAATGTAACCTAGATAATTCAGAACCCTCTTCTGTTATGATCTGTTTATCTGAATTGCATCAACAATTCGTAATCCAGTCAGGTAGTATAATAACTGAGATGGTTATAAATTGTATGTTTCATATTTTTGTATGAATATGTGTTTATGGTTCTATTTATACATTTATTTTCCCTTCATTTTAACACTGACTTTGTTACATCCTTAGTTCTGAGTTACCTGCCATCTTGAATCATGGAGCATCATATCATGCACCAGAGCTTTCTGTTGGCAGAAATTTTGACATGGAATTGAAATCCACCTGTCCAGTACTGTTAATCTGACAGCTTTACTGATCTTCTCCATTTCTTTCTTCACTCTTTTTTTTTTCCCCCACAAATAATTAAAAAAAAAATATTAATTAGACAGAGGCCAATAAATTGAGATGTCATCAACTCTGAAAATAAAAGGATTAGGAAGTTGTTACCTATATTTTAGGTTAGTCTTGCTTGTTCTTTCTTATGTTCTGTATTTTCCTTTTCTACTTAAGATCTTGAAGTATTAAAATTGTAGGAGATATCAGAAAAAATGAATACAGAATATAACCTAAAGTATTACCATCTGCAATTACTAATGTAAAAAATATTTTGGCATTTAGATGATATTCAGACAGTAAGATTCTTCAGGCCTGATTTTACTATAATGTGGATCTTTTTAAAGTGAATCATTTCTCAGTGTTCATAATACTGGGATATCCCTGTATAATAGAGACTTTTTCGTAAGATAAAAAGCAGAGATCATTAAAAGTAAAACTTATCCACCCTCACTCTCTTCCCTAAAGAGTTTGATTTTTAAGGATACATACATATATGTAACAATATGTAACAAAGGTTTCTTCATCCCAATAGTATAGAGTGCTGCACCTCTTCCAGACATTTTTTATTAGGGCAGAATTTTACTAGTCAGAGTCAAGAAAACTTTATAGTTTTGGGGAATGGCCAGTGCAGAATTGAATCTGAAATATTTCCCATAACAATCTTGGACTATGTAGAAGTGGGTGTTACAGAATAACAGTTTAACTATGAATTTAGAATTTATTTTTTTTTTTCCAAAATCAAAATCTTGATTTCCATTCATCTAAAGGACTTTCTTCTGAAAGCTTCTATGGGTTTTGAACAAATCACCTCAAGTCCTTTGTACTGAATCTTTTTAAGCTTCATTGGCTACATTTTTGTTCATAAATGTGAAGGAATGTCATTTGGAAGTAGAAGTCTCCTGTCTATGATTTTATTTCTTAAAAGTATTCTTAACATGATTCTACCATCTTTAAATTAGCCCACTCCAAAATAACACCCTTGCAGAGTTTAAAAGTTTGCATAATCCAGGGATCAGTCCCAACAGGCATTCTGTGTGAAGCCGTCCAGTTTTGGATGTTTTCCCATCCCATCCCTTAATCATAAGGATAAAGTCCATTCTGTACTAGTTGTAGGTTTAATTTATGAATACAAATGTAGCTTCCTGGACTATTCTGTGAATTTAACTGCAGTTTGTACCTATTTTGGGGCCCCTTTTCCAATTTTTGCAGTTTCTTTAAAGCATGGATATCAAAACATGATATAATATTGCACTAATACTTTTACTAATACTATTTCAGATTAGGATTTCTCAGTGAAATGGAAAGCCAAGCAGAGAGGAGCTGCGTCCTCTAACTTCCTGCAATCATTATCAGCCAGTACAGTGAATACCATTTGGGTCATGTGGCCAGTGACTGCTTTCCCACTTTATTAAACTGAGAATGCTCTGTTGGTTTCTTATTTTTGTACTTTGTGGATTTCATTTGTTTTTAAGCTACCACAGCAGATTCTAAATTATTTTTTCCATTTTCATTGTCCAATCCTTATCCTTATCCCTTTGAGTATCTGTAAATGTCAGTATAATCCATGATTTACTCTTTGTCTTACTTCAGGGTAGCAAAGATGAGTGGACTACAGATGTCAAAATGAGGTAATGTTCTGAAGGACTAACTTGTTTTGAAGACAGATGAGAATGGGAGGGGAGTGTATAATAGAAAATCTATGGGTAAAAAAGGGGAGCAATAGAAAAAATAATTCCATTCCCATAAATTGAAATCCTGAGTTGATTAAAGTAAGTATTGGAACATCCTCTGCCTTCATCAGGGCAACAGTTTTACTTATCTTGTCTATTTAACATTTTCTAAACCCAGAGTAACACTGACTTCAAGCCGGCATGAAACACAATGATATAAATATGAATGTGTTTTTAATTAGAGCCAAGTGAACAATGGATTTATTTTTTTATTACTTTATATATATTTTTATTTTTTTTTTTTTTTTGAGTAGCTGAGTTGAAAATTTAGGAAATAATAGAACAAGATTGATTTTTTATTTTTTATTTTTCATTTTTTAAATTTCACACTGTCAGGAACAAATACTTTGCCCTCTTTTATTTTGTCACATTTTGCCTTATAAAAAGTTACATAATTTCAAAATAGAAACCAATGAAAAACCCATTCTAACCCTTCTAACAAATAATAAAAATGAAAATATGGATTTGAACATGTTTTCTAACTTCTTGCTTATCATACAGCTGAAACTTTTTATTTAGTCTTTTATGTCTATCTCAGTGGCATACCAGGATGAGCCTGAACTGTGATCAGTGCACTTTCAGAAGACTTTCAAGTTCCTTGTACTCTATGGTAGAGTCATAAACCTAGAGGTAAGAGAAAAAAATAACATCAGTCTTATTACAAGCAAAATGTTTATATATTTCTACTCCTAACATTCTGGGAATGAAAGCTTCCTTTTTGTGGCAATCAGCATTTGATTGTGTATTATTTTACTATTTCCTCTTAACCGCAAGCATCATTGTTTTCATTTGATATTGAGTTCTCCTTTATAGTATTTAAATACTTCTCTGTCTCTGGGTGTTTTATGGTTCTCCTATGCTAGAGAAAGACTTTTTCAAGGAATAGTCTCATTTAGCATGTGACCTTGTGCATATGATATTTAAAGGCTTAAGAAGTCATCCCATATGCAAGGAAGAAATCACCATGCTTAAAGATAATGGAAATTTTTATGGTAGCTTCTCCAGGGACTGCTGCATTCATTGAGCAATCCTAGAGTGGTTCTGGGGTCCTTGAGGAAGGGGAAGCACCAGGTCTGTGGGAAGGGACAGGAAGGCCCCTTAGTGCCATCAGGGTCAAGCACAAGGTACAACATGGTTGCTTGCCCTTGTCTCAGTTTCACTGAGAGTGTTATTATTTCGTGAGAAAGCAGATGAAGTAAAGTGATACAAGCTGACTCAGCAGCAGAATAGAAAAGCTCTGCACTGGAAATGGCTTCAGATGATGATAAATCAGAAAAATCACAATTCAGATGCTTGAACCATCAGTGGTAGCTGACCTGTCCCCACCAGTCTGAAAGATGGTTGGCTTGCAGACTCATGAGGTTATCTGCATCAGGTGTGGCAAGCATGTGATGTTTAACTTAGTAGAACATTAGCCCCAGTTATTGTGTGTATTAATAAATAATAGCTTCGTGTGCCTGAACAGCACACAGCATGCTTGCTGGGTATTGACCTGTGTGGCTGAAGAAACTGAAATGAGTTACCTGGACAGTGAAATGTATTCTATGTAGAAAACTGATTGTATATCATGTACGAAACTTCCTTGGGATGTGACAACTCTTTCTATTTCTATTTCACTGTGGGCTCGTCTCTGAAGTTAAAACCTGCATGTTGCTACCCAAGTAGACCTCATTGGAGGAGGCTGACCTTTACTGTTGTAGGCAGAATTGTAAAGATAGGTAAATGGCAGTAATGAATAAAATACAGAGACAACCAAATACTTCTGGGCAAAGAAAAGGTTTTTTAAATGGAAAATGGAGAGCAATGTAAATTATTTTTTTTGTTTCTCTTTCCCCCTGCCCTCTGGTCTGCAAATGACTTGTATACCTTTCAAGAATATCAGAAAAAATAATACTTTTTCTTAGAATCATAGAATCATTTTGGTTGGAAGAGACTTTTAAGAGCATCAAGTCCAACTGTTAACCCAGGACTGCCAGATCAGCACTCAGCCATGTCCCTGTTTCATGTCCTATCACAACTACTTTGAACACAATGAATGAATCATTAAAGCTATACACCTTTTGGTGTTAGATAATCTTCAGCAGAAGATTTTTTAGATTAGTCTAAGAGAGCAGCAGGTAAGATCTCCTTTTTGTGATACAGGGACTGAATATTAATTGGTGACATCACAGACTTCTATTGACAAGACATATCTCATCATAATTCTACTATTTTTTCCTTTACACATCCATTACCCATGACTGTGGGCAAACATTTAATGTTTGGAAACAGTATCTCCATTTTTATCATGCCTAGTAGCAAAATGGACCACTTTTATATGTAGTATCTGCATTTCCAGAACCACATTTAACTGACAAAATGGCTTTATCATAACATTTCTTTGAGGATTTAGTGATTGATTTCTGAAGATAGACATCTGGATTCTAAGACAGGAAAAAGTACAGGTCTCATGTTTAGAACATTTGCAAAAATTTGAAGGCTGAAACCATGATGTCTAAGCTGCAACAATAAGCCATCAATCCTTATGTTCCTTTTGGGATATATTTCATATTTATAGTTATAAAACTGTTATTTCATCTGAATTTAAATGGTCACAGTTAAAAAGGTTTCCAGTTGATGGTTATCAGGAAAATTAGGTAATAAATGCAGTAGTTTTGAATTGCAAAATGATATGGTTATTGCATCAAAAAATAATCTTTGTTTGTTTGGTTTTGTTTTTTTCCCCTGACTGTGCTTGTAAACTATTTAAGGGCCTTTGGACTGCCATTGGTACTGGAAAACAATTCATCTGGAATACATACATCATCAGAAAATTAATTTAGAAGATGAACACATTCTCTAGGCATCTGACAGACTGAAAAGAAATCATAAAAACAGCCAGTGGTTTGCTCGCTATACTTAATTCTGCTGAAGCCATGGTGAATAGTGGAGTTCTGTGCTGGCAAAGACTATAGTGAAAGCACAGATTTGGTCTCCATAAAGCTACAATACACTTAGCTAAACAGGTTATCATATTGAATCACTGTGATTAACACAGCAAAATTAAAACCCCCAACTTATTAAACTGATAGTGTGGTGTTTTTTTTCAAAGGAAAATAGATAAAAAGTCTAAGCCTTCAGTAGATTAAAGGTTAGCATTACCTGATATGGGTTAATCTCCTAGGTTTCTTCTATGGCAAATAAAAGGTGATTTACAGTGCTTAAACTTATCTTTTTTCCTTTAAATGTGTCTTCAGGAGGCCCGCTGTTGACTCTAAAATGAAGCTAGTACTAAGCTGTGAAATCCCACCTCAAAGTGTGTGTTTCATCATCATTTTGACTTATGTCCTCTTTGCTGGAGAGGTTTGAGAAAATCTACGAAAGGGCCTATTAGAAATCTATACAATAAGCTGATCTCTGCTTTTGTTTTGGTTCTATTCCAGGTCATAACAGCTTTTATTCTATTGATTTTTCCTAATTATTTTATACTTTATCTTATGCACATTGAAGGCCTTGTTGGTATTGATATTAATGTCTTCCAGCACTGATGGTAGTCATTCTGTTAGTGCAGACTGGGAAGGCATGGCTGCCAATGTTTAAATACCAGTATATGCAAGTCCCATCTTCTCTGGGTTCGATGATGTGAGGACAGAAGTTCCATCACCTATCTGTACTCTTCCTTCTGGTATATCTGTTGGTAGTAACAAAACAAAAATGCTATGATAAAACTTATTTAATATTGAGAAAATGTGCAACTTCAAGAGTAGTGCAAAATTAAATTACTTCTATTTCATAAATAGTCAAAAAGATGCAGCTATAATTATCCCAGATTCAGATGGCTATTCAGAAACTACCATGAGAAAGAAAAAGAAAAAAGAAAACAAAAAAAAACAAAACAAAACAAAACAAAACAAACAACAACAACAAAGAATTAAATCCAGTAGAACAGACAGATTTTCTCAAGCAACACATTTTTAAATGCAATTTTATGTGGGAGACTAGTTAATCATTACCAGCAGCATGTTCTTTAAATCAGCTGTAAAGCACGTAAGGTGAGCTGAGATTTTTGTTGTGAACTTTTGTTTTTAATTTGCTTTCTAAAGGAATCACTTGTGTTGGTGCCAGGAGGTCATGAAGGACAAATGTCACATCTCAGTGAAACTGCTCAGTGAATGAAGGGAGCCATTAGGTGTCTCTGGTATGCATTTACATATATATATATAATTTAGACATTGTATTCCTCTCACATCGTTTTATCCAATTATGATTAATATATCTGAAAAAATGATCTAATATATTTTATTCTAATGTATATATGCATTAGATATTATGAAGAAATTCTTCACTGTGAGGGTGGTGAGACACTGAAACAGGTTTCCCAGAAAAAAAATCGTGGAAGTCTCCTCCCTGGAACTGTTCAAGATTGGTTGAATGGGGTTTTCAGCAACCTGTTGTAGTGGAAGTTGTCCCTTCCCGTGGCAGGGGCTTTGGAACTAGGTGTTCTTTAAGGTCACTTCCAACCCCAGACTTTCTATAATTTTACACTTTTTCTCCACCTTTCTATTCACATTAAATGTACAGCATATAGAAGATCCATGTTGAAATAAAATCCCCCAAACCACATAAGAATTGATAAAGGTCCCCTGGGTGATGCAGATGCAGGAAGAAACAATGTGCTTGCATATGTTTTAATAGGATTTTTGATCTGTCAACTCTTTCAACTCTTTTTTTTTTTTTTTTCTTTTCTGTTTTGGTTACTTGTTATTCTTAGTTGTACTGTCTGAAATAATATGAATCTTTCTTTAAAAACAATACAATTTACAAGTCAGAGAAAAGAAAATTAAGAAAAGAGAATATGGTAGTGCATAATTAACCAGACATAACTGTAGAACACAATAGACATAGTGGTTGCAGATGGATGACAACAAGATAGCTAAAAGAAAGTAAACACAAGCTAACAAAGTTCAGTTATTAAGTGTTGTGTGTGGAATTAATATGTGACAAAAGAAACACAAACTAAGGGATTAAGATGAAAAAACTAAGTAGAGTAAGTAACCAACCTCTTGCTGTGGTTTGTACTATCAGAGGCTTTTCATGACAAGGCTTTCTCACATTTGACTAAGGCTGCTCAATCCAGCATGAGAGAGAGAGGCTCCTGGAGCCCAAAAGAGTTTTCAGAGATTGATGAAAAGCACAAAAGATATCAGCATTGATAAATGCTCTATCTGGAAAGTAGAGTTAAGGTGATAGAATGTATTCTAAAATTAATGCTTTGCTTTAGTGGTTCTTGCTCACAAAAATGTGTAGAGCTGTTCACCTCCTTTTCCCAGACTTATCTGTTTCAGTATCACTAGTGAATGCCTTGCCTTACTGGAATAGGCTTATTATAGACGTTTCTATTTTATAGTGTCTAAGTCTATGAAGTCTATGAGCCTTTTGATGTCAAGTAGGCCACACAGAAGCTGATTTTAGAAGGACCAATGTTTTTCAGCTGTTTGGAATGAGTTTTGGCTATCAACAATTTTTTTTCTCTCTTCCAGCTTGCAGGCCAGAATATATGTGGTGGATATTTGCAAAATTAATTGCATTCCATCTTTCAAGCCTATCTGAAGGACACTGTAACACAAAGCCAGTAAGCCAGCAATGACTGGCAACAGTCCAGATACCTCTTGCTGGACTTTTGCATGGTTCCAGGCAGACCCAGTTACACTGCTACCTGACCTGAGTTAGTAAAGGCTGAAAGGCACTGTGCTACCTGTCTTTCCATGTGGAATTACTAGTATGAAACTATATACTAGTCTGAGTGGCAAGTACCTCTGTGCTTCACTGTAGAGAACAAAGATGCCCCTAGGTACCTGTGTTTCTCAAGATCACAGCTGACTATTTCAGTGTTTGTTCTATTTGATGATACCGTATTGAACTGTTAGAAGAAATCACTTAACATCCCTCAAGTAACTCATAGGGCTCAGAATAAAAAGGCCGTGGCCTTGTGAGTGTAATAAAGCATGAAGCTGACATGGTAGTCTCACACAAATTATTTCCAGGGAGAAGGTTAACTTCTATTAATTATTATGAGATAATACAATGGTCAAGTGCTATTGAAAAACCCACATTTTTTTTAAAAAAAACCCACAGTATAATAAAAAAAATTGGAATATGTCTCCTTTTTACCAGTAAGATTATTTTTAATATCTTATTATTTCTCCTATTTAGAGGATTTTGAACAGCTGTATGAAGCAATTTGAATCAGTAGAAACATAATGTTTGGCCAAATCTCATTAGAATGAATTATAAAAACAAAATAAAATATCATTCCAATATTTGGAAAATTCAAATTAACACCAAAAACATGTTGAAAAAAGAAAGAGATAGATGTGCTTACTGTAGGTATATTTCCTGAAATGCAATATACATTTTTAATTGATTTGCCTGCTTCAGGGCTTACATAAAATAGAAGAGATTTTGCAGAACTGATTATAAGGGCTTTATGCATAGCAGAATAATGACAATCATATTTGAAATTACTGTACATTTAGGGTTGTTTTCTTTTCAATAATGGAGTGAATGCAATTTCTTTTCATTTAGAGATGAAACAGTATTAAGGAAAAATATTCTCTTCCGATAGCTATGATTGAACTCCCAGTGTCCTTGATCTTTTTTTCTGATCTTGACACCTGTTAATCTTACTTTGCAGTAAAAGCTTAAAATAAATCAAGGTGTGGTTGAGCTGACCGTTGTGTAAATGCTAAATCTGTTGATATTTGTATTACTCTGTAGAGAGAGTGAAGTTAACATAGAAATGCTTTCTGCACTTATTGGAAAACACAAACCTTAAAGTCTCATGAAAGTCAAATAGAGACTGAAGTTTTAATGTATCAGGAACTGTAGACACTAACGTTTTATACTGGATGAATGAAGAATTTAACAAATTTCCCCTGTTTCTACAGGATAAACTTAGTATCCTCAATTTAAAGTGAATAATTATTGAAAAAAAAAAACAACACAAAACATGCAGGTTACTGAGTTTGATAAATACATGTAAATGATAATTTGGGAAGGTATTTCTTAGATGAAGGATGTAACCCACTCAGGGATTTATATGGAGTGGCAGTTTCTGAGCACACTGTTAGAATTCTACTCAGATTTTGCTGAATCTCAATGCAGCAAGCATAGATAATTTTTAAGTTGGTTTGAATGTCCTAGACATATTGTATTTATTTGATTGTGTGGCTTATGTTGTTCAGTAATAACTAATTCATATGCAGAAAGTACTTTTACTTTACCTTTTCTGGAATTGTATCCACTTTATAGCTTGCTTTGAATTATCACCATATATTTGAGCTACACTTTTGGTCTGTACTTGACATTTCTGTGTATTGTTTGGGAGATGCTTGAAAGGAATAGAAAGTATCAGGATAACTTCAGTTCATGCACGGACTGCATAGACTTTTACAAATTCAGGACTATTATTGCTATTTTGAGGTATCGAATGTAATCTTCTAATACAACTTCTATGGGGACTCCTGGATGCCAGAAGAGAAAATATGTTTGCAGTGAAGATTATTTAAAATCTGTGGTGCAACTATTGTACCCTCTTCACTTTCTGTTGGAGAGCTGGGCAACGATTTTTCCCTGCTCAGCTCTGAGATACTACAAAACCTCCACCAAAGCTGCAGCTGAAAAATGAGGGATTTTGTCCTTCTGGTATGTGATTTGTCTTCCTTGTTTTAGCACCGAGATTAATATCAGAATATATTTATGTGACTAAGAGCTCAGAAGAATCTTGTGCCCTTGTGTCCTAATTACCTGACCTTAGTACTTTCATTAGGCACTGATGAAAACACAGTCACTTAGTACACATACAGAATATATATACATATATAGACACACTGTAGTGAAATTGCATAATTTAACATAATCTTTACCAAAATCAAATATAAATATATTGATTATTAATAAGACCATGATTATATGAACTATTTGCAATCTTACAGAGCTCAAAAAGATTTGAGATTTTCTGCTTCCTGGTGTTCAGTAAATAGCAATGAAAAAGCAAAGACAATCTGTTTCTATTACCTAGTTGTATCTTTAATCTGCCTAACTCTTACACATTAAAAAACCCCACAGAATTCTTACTTATAAAACCAAGTATTTGGTCATAAAACCAGAAATACTGATATTTATGATTATTTCTTTTGTAATTATTTCTCTTCAACAAAGTAAAGAGCTGCTCTTTAAACAATTGTAAAAAAATCATATCAAATAAATAGATATCCCTGAAGTTACACTATTTATTACAGGATTATTGCAGCAAATATGTTGTTTACATTTATTTTATAAATGACATTAATTGACATTAATTGGCAGCAATTCTTCTAGATTAATTCTACATATTAATATCTAATAAAAGATTATAGTTATCCTGAGGTATAAGAACTAAGGGTGTGTTCAAATCCATCTATAAAACTGTATAATTTTCCTAGTAATTTTTGAGTTCTCCTCTGATTATTTAAAATATATTTAAAATTTGCCTAACAATCAATTAAGTAAATAAAAAACCAAGAATAAAAATAAAAATCTTTACATGCAAAGAGACAGAGATTAGAGACAATGCTGATAAGGGACAGAACCCACTGCAGTAGGCTATGCCTAGCAGACAGCACAGGGAATTACCTGTGGATCTGCAGAGAGAAACAAGGAGCGCTGAGGATCCAGCAACAATCTGTAAGGGGTTTGCTGGTTTTTTACTTCAGATAAGTTCTGGTCTGATGGACAAAATTTCCATTAGTGATTGGAGAATGCTAGGTAAGCTCCCAAAGCACATTTTCAGAAATCCAGTTCACATTCTCCAAGAGTGCACCCTGACATGACTGAAAAGACGATAAAATACATCCACGTTAACATTTTCATTTGAACCAGGTGTGCAATTTGGAAACATATTTCTCAGCTGTGTCCTCTCAGTGCACTTCTCTTTTTATGGCAGGAAAAGCTTGGAACACAGAAAGTGGATCCTTTTAGATGAAATTCAATTGAAAGGTATATGACAGACAGTGACTGGAGGGAAGACAAGAGCTTCAAGGTCATCTTGTACCATGTCAGGTCCTCAACATGTGTTGTTTCATTTCACAGAAGTGCTCCTATTCCACTACACTGCTTGCTCAATGTGGATGCCTGGGAGGCTTGCTTCTGGCATGCACTCCCAGCACAGGCTAACATAGATGTATCCATAGAAGATACGGTCTGTGTGTTTTGAATTACAATAAATAACAACAAAATATTAATAAAATAACTAGAACAATTCTAAAAAAGAAAACAGGACAGTGTTTGATACCAACACTGGCTTTGAATTTATAGGAAAAACGAATAAATTTCTGATGTTGGTCATCCCATTTTTAATGATTCACTGACGGTTGCTGGCATTATTTTCACTGGTTCTAAATAGAAACTAGTTTGTAGTTGATTCAATAAAATAATTTGACCTTGGGCAGTAGAATAGACTTGGGGGGGTACTATAAATATATTAAAAATATCATCAGCATGACTAGAAATAAGAAAAGAAATAGGATACAGAATTTTGAAGTGACAATGATTAGTGTATTACATCTCTATGAAAACAAATGAGCAAGGGCTCGCTCAACACTGGCACAAACTAATTAATAAATCATGAGAAAAAATAATTAACTAAATAGTAGATAATCAGAAAATTTGACATAATAATTATTTTTCAGAAGCAACACAAGACAAAAATAAAATAGTTTTGCATGGAGTCCAAAACTCTCTTCAAAGCCTTTGAAGTCAGCAGGAAGCCACTGGCTTCCATGTATTTTTTGGCAGCCTTGCACTGTACTCCCAGTGTGAGAAATTTGGCACATGTTTCAGCTGCTCTACAACTCAGTCCCAGTCTTATAATACTGCTTCATTAGTTCATTCCTTCGCCCATCTTCCTAAATTAATCTCAGGACAATTCACTTTATAGACTCTTTCTGACCTCTCTAATCATGATGGTGCTTGTAATCTAAATGGTGATTTGAACAAGATTCCACTGTATTTGTCTTTTGTCCCCAGAGAAGGAAACATTTGCCAGGGTCAGCAATAAAAGAGCGTAACTTACTGGGGAAAGTTTTTTCTATAATATCATAGGCGTATCAGTGAATTAATGGACAAGTTTTAACTAACCCTTTTGGGTATAGACTGTTACATTTTTGTCCATCTTACTTTTTGCTTCACATCCTGGCTGGTAAGAAACATTTACCTTCTGCCTGGCTTTTCTGCTCCTGCCTAAATCAACCTCTCTTTATTATTTTCCAGAAATGTCAGGTCCTTAAGGAAAAAGTAAAATAAAGGGAGAAAGAATATCTTCAGCTTGTCAGAGGAGAAGCTGGAGCTGTTCAGCAGAAGTGACAGAAAAGTCAGGAGTCTTGCCATGTTGTGAGATCCACAACTGAGAGTTCACAGCTGTGTATACCATGATACCCTGACAGCTCCCTTAATTCTCCAGTAGTCCTGGCAGGTGTAGCTTGTGGTCCCCTAGGATCTGGGCAAAGCTGTGCAGCCCTTCAACTTGCTGGGTCCCCATCCACATGTCATCACAACAGAAAGGTATGAGACATCTTTCTATAAATTTAAAGAAATCTTAGCTAAAGCTGAAAATGCCAGTCTGGAACTGGCCCATGAGTAAACCTACAAACCTTAGGAATGTGAGACATCTAAACCAAAACTAAACAAACAAGAACACCCTCCACCCCTTAGCCCCCCCCCCCCGAAATTACTACATATAGTATTGTCTAAAATATTTAAGGCATAGGAAGCTTGTCACAGAGACTCATTTGTCCTCTTTGTAACCTGAAACACCTTTATAATGAATGATTATAGAAGACAAAGTATTTATTAGAATAAAAGATGGGATTTGGTTGTAAATAAGGTTGGCTTCATTTGTAAAATGTGCTACATTATTTTTGGCATTGAATTTCAAACGTGAAGGATCTCCACTGCTTACAGTGTCACTTCTCCCTGATGATATCATTTTCGTCAATTCTGACAGACTTTTACAACTAGATCATGAATTAAACCTTTAACATTAACTTTTCTTAATTTCTTGTATTATCTGCTGCTCCGTAACTAGGTTTGTTTGCAAATGAAAGAAAAAATTATAAAATATAAAATATATATTCTTAGTTGGGTTTTTTTGGGGGAGATTATTTGACAGTCATACGAAAACACTGTATGGTTCTGTGTTCTTATAGAGAGTATTTGGAACACATACAAAATTAGATCTGTAAATCAGAAGCTGCTAAGTAAATCACCCACTTCAAATGACTACTGCTGAGGGACAATCAACATAACACACTTTTAGGTGAAGGGAGAAACAAGTAGTGTTGCAAAAATGCAACTGTCATGCCTGTTTACTTGTTTGAAATAAATTAGATACAGAGATTTTAAATTTGATAGGTGAAGACAGGAAAAAATTGAAGAGGTCAAAATGAGAGAACAAATGAAAATTTAAGAATATATAGTGGGATATAATAGTAAAAAAAAATAAATCTGTATATATATCACAGAAGAGCAGTAATTGCAAAAGAATATACATTCACATGATGCTTAGGTACTATAAATATATTAAAAAAACTCAGTCTTTTCAGTCTTTCATATGGCAGAGTGGACATTCACATCACAATTTCTCTTACAGTGAATATAATTCTCATACTTTACCCCTTCGTCTTTCTCACGTGCTTCTGGTTCTCTTTTTTTGATAAAGTGTTAAACTTAATTATACTACTTTCTTGTATAAAGTGAGTAAACTTAAAGAGTTTCTGTTTCTTTCTTGAAAATATATCCCCCTCTTAGCTTAAAATATAGTTTAAATATAGAGGCAAAGTAAATAACAGGAGGGGTTTTTGTGTGTCATCTTTTAAGGAAAAAGCACCAAGGAACTTGTGGTTTGTTGTTCACAGAGATACATTTATTTGGAGTTTTAAATGTCAGATTATTGTAAAATAAGATTTATATCAGCTTGTGTTTAGAAACAGCTCAGGCTTATACAGGACGGAAAAAAAACCCCAAACAATCTGCAGAAGTCACTAGGAATATGAACACAAGTTGTGCTAGAGTTTCTCCTCTTAATTGTCTTAGATCTCTTTGTAACCCATAGTATTGTAAAGGAAGAACTATTCGGTTGTACCATTTATAAGTTAAATTGAAACAGTTGTTTTCCCTGTCAGAGCTATAGATGAGAAAATGAGACTGGAGAAAAATGCAGTAAGAACCTGACAACCTGTATTTCTCTTTCCTCCTAGATGGTCCCAAGACAGTTTCCTGAGTTACAGCTGCACATGTGATATTCAAAGTAAAACAGGCAAAGAGACATGAAAACAAACCATAAAATAAAATTAAATAATAAAAAAAAGGATAATACTACTGCAATTATGGATAGTAATTCTCAATATTTCTTACTTCTTCCTTGTAAAAAGGAGGAAAAAGACAGAATTCCAGTGTTTCAGAAATAAAACTAGGTTCACTTAGTGACACACTCTTTTGGACTCCATTACCTCTCAGTGAAAAGGTGGAAAAAGCAAACCTCTGGAAATCCTACAGATCCTGAGTACTGTAATAAAGGAATTTGGTTCTAAGTAAGTCGTTAGTAACAAACAGATAACCCCCCCCCAGTCTTGTAGTATGGAAATTTGAATGTCTAGATGAATAATAAAGAAAACAATAATTGAAGACATTCTGCCAAATAAATACATCAGATACATTTAATTCTGTTATGGGCTAGATGGTTATCTGAATTGTTTAGTCAGTTACAAGTTAATTGTAGGAATGGGATATTCTATCAAATAAAATTAGTACTGGTCTGTTACCCATGTCCTAATCAAAACAAAAGGAGTCAATTAGTTACAATTCTGATTTCCAATCAGTGTTTTAGGCCTTTTTATTGCATTATTGAGATGAAAATTAGATGTATCCTTTAGTAAATTATCAAATAGTAAGACATATTTACATACAAATGTTTTAAAGACTCAGAATTATGCTTGTGGTTTTGCTCCACTAACTTATGATGATAGTTGATTTTAACAAGACTTCTCACTAAGTGAGGCATTTTCAGTGTGCAGATGAAAGAACTAATTCCCAGACCAAGTATTGAAATACATATAAATGCTGAAGAAAGATACAGGGGGTATGAACACTACTTTACATTATCGCCTATAACATTTTAATCTGATGATTCTGAAGCATCTACTCTATATTTATTAGATTTGAGTTTATTTCCATTGAAATTCCCCAGCCATTGTCCCTTGCAGATGTCTGGAAGTCACCACAAATGAGTTTTTCTGTGTCCGTCATTTTCATCTGCTGTTGTTAGTGCAGATTTTGGATGTTTATTCCCTTTTTTGTCCATTTGTTGTAATTTGTAGGAAGATGTAGAAGGTGACTATTAAGGAGAAGTGGAGATACAAGAGAAGAGAAGCAGACTTATAGCTTGTGAAGTGGCAAGACTGTTTCCTATTAATACTTATGACCTCAATAGTAAATAGATTTAAGCAACCCTGCAAGTAAATGTTGGTTCACATATGCCTTACATCTGGTAAAATGGGCGGGGAAAACCAGAAGGCATCAAAGGATTATGTATGCATATGTGTACACACAAACAATGCCAAAAAATACCATTCATTCTATTACTGACAATAAATAGAATGTATAAAAGTGGCCATATTTTCTTCCCTAGTTATCAAAAGGCACATTCAGAGGGTCTTGTTAAAAGAGTCAGCCCACTAAATACTCTTAAATCTTTCTGTGACCCAAGGCTTACATGTGTGTTCAACATTTCATGCCCTTGCAATAGAGATAAACATTTCTTTCTACTTGAGTGAAATACATTAAAGCTCTTAGCACATCTGACTGAAAGCATGAGTCTGTGTTTTAGCTGAGCAGAAGAACAGATTTTAAAAGCAAGCAATGACGAGAAAAGTAATGACAAGAAAAGTGCCCTCTAGACTGCATGAATAATTTCTTTTTTTTTAGTATCTCATCCACAGTTACCACTCCATGCCCCATCCACCAAAACAAACAAACAAACAAGCAACACCAACCAAAAAACAACTAACAGAGAAAATCTGACAAATGAAAACTGTAGTCTAACAAGACCAAATTCCATTTAGCTAAAGAGCATACATGTATAGTGCACTGGGTTGGATTTCAAATGAATGAATGAATGACAACTCACTTTAGATTTTCATTTAAGGTTTGAATCTGCAATCCATGCTGGTACTTAACACTGAAGAAGTATGACTGAATTAATAGAACTGCCTGAGTGAATGCTATTCACAGCATGAATGAGGATCGTAGAATAATTTTAATCTTGTTGGAATAACTGAGTGATTCAATCATGTCACTGAAAATGGTCTCATATATATTATTTCCATAGTGTTTCAAATGTAAACTTATTGTGTCTTACTCCCTTTCTCATGTCCCTTTCCTGAAACCAGCAAGTAGTATATGTGAAAAATGCTTAAAAGGGTTATGAAATTCTCATTGTACTATAGCATTTTGAATAGTTAATTGATGTACTAAATCTTTGGTCAGTGACTCCTAATTATTATTTTTAATTACATACCAGATTATTACCTTTGATAGATTTAAAGTTTTGATAGTATGATTTGGCAAGTTCTCATCCTTCTGTTAATTCCTTCTCCTAATTCAAAGGCCAGAACTATCTTAATGACTCTTTTTCAAAGTCTGATATGCTATATTCTGAAGTTAATTTAATTTACTTGGTCTATAAGCAACATATCATTGTAGCTAACAATTTTCATCAATATACACTTAGTGACTGCATGGATTACCATAGGAAATTTTATTAACTTGATTACTGACTATAACTCTAATCTAGTTCCCTTGTCAATTTAATATGTTATACACAAAATATATCTGAAGTGATATTAAATAGAATGATGTCCAATTACAAAAAAAAAAAAAGGTGGATTTTAGATCATTTTACTCTCCTTTTATTTCTCATACATATTTTTATAAAAATTCATATAGTAGTTAGATCTTTTATTGCATGAAGTAACCACCACGGAAACAATTTTGTTAAAGACATCTCATTCAGCTCTGATGGATACCTTCTCTGATCATATTCTTCTTATTTCTATTTTGATGATAAGCAAAATCAAAATTCACAATTATTGTTCATCTGTATTCTCATGAGGAATTTTGAAAGGAAGATAAATGCTCACAAGTTATATTGCCTTGTATATACTTCAGTAATTGTCTCCAAAGCTTTTGCTGTTGCACCTGAAGATATACATAGTTTCTCCAGAGGAAATGATGACAATATTTATGCTTATGATGATATATGCTTATATTTAACATACAAAGGACATACTTGTATATGGGACTTGATAATGTACATTGGTTCCTTTGTTTGTTTTGTTTTTTTTAGTAAAGAATGAAGTTATTTTGTGCTTGATCTTATCTGTTGCCATTACAGGCTAAACTCTCTTCTCAAACATATGTGAAGTTTGGTAATTGTTGGAACAGAACCATACACTCTGGAATGCTGAAAACACTGTGAAAATTCTTTGAAAGTTTTTGGACAGTGTAAACCACCTGTCTTCCAGTGTAGTTCTTATTCTGTAACTCCCTGTTTTTATTAGTCCATTTATCTATCAAATATACCTATGTGAGAGAAAAATGTGAGTGGGACTCTAAAAAAATGACAGCAGTAATTTAATGTGTTTTCCCCTGCTGCTTTTAATGGACAGGTATCATTTTACTAAATAATGGTGAAACAGCTTCAAACTGTAGTTACTCTGATCTTCCAAACTTGTCTGGTGAAAACATCAAAGAACAACATACATTTCTAAGGTTAAAAAAAAAGGCCAACTAGAACTGTGAATACTGTCCTTTGTTGTCCTCTGTTAAGACAGTAAACTGAAAAATTAATGCTTTAGTATCTCTTTATAACATGCCAAACTCATTATCATAGCATTGATAGTAATTACAACTTGTCTCATGCAATAGCCTGTAGGAATTAGTCCACTGTATAACTAACATGTTTGTATTAAGATTCAAGGGTCAGCGTGCAGAAGGGCTTAAAATGAGACTTACATATTGTCTTACTAGGTGGGAAAGAGTACCTTGTTACTCTTGCATCACCAGCATGGAAAATGTACTCACCTGATCTGGCAATATCAATCTTTCAAAAAAATTACCAATTAGTAGAGCTGAGGGAGTTGAAATTTATAAAAATGCCTCCCACATTCAAACAAGTTTATTGGCTTGTGAGGAAAGTCTTGGCTACTTGATACTTGTGTAAATAGTGCAATGGCATTTCTTTGTGAGAGTAAAAAAAAAAAAGAAAGAAAATTGACTGGGAGAATGGAAAAGTGGAAATGGAGATGCAGAAATACGCTCAATATTGGAGTAAACATTTGTTATCTACTCCTGAATGAGAAGTAAACTGAAAGTTTGTGACTAGAAGTGAGAACCACATCAAAAGGAAGGAAGACCATAATGATGTTGTGCCTGCAGACTGGGGATGCTTACAGGCTTCATGAACATGTCTCAATACTGTATCTTATTGGCATACATGGGTTACAGCGGAATTAGATAGCTCCAAAACAGGAGCCACGTCAGTATAACATCACATTTGGGCTAACTAGCGCTACTGGAAAACAGTAACTCTATTGCTTTTTTTATTTTATACAACCCTGTTGATGTCTAGAACCAGCTGGGAGCTGAGCACCATGTGGCTGCTCACTCACATGCCCCCCCTCCCCTTGATGGGATGGGGAGGAGAATAGGCAGAAAAAAGCAAAACCCCATTAACTGAGAAAAGCAGAATTTAATAGAACAAGGCAAGAGAAGAAACAACAATAAAAACAGCAATTGTAATGAAATAATAGAAAAAACACATGAGCAGACCAGAGCTGCACCAACTGTGTTGTGCCAGAGACAGTGTCCTAGCCTCTGCCCCTACATAGTGGGCATGATGTCACCATGGCATTGAAAAACCTGCTGTCTGGTTCAGTTGTCTATTCTGGCTGTGGCCACCCTCCCAGTTTCTGGTGAAAATTAATCCTATCCTAGCCAAAGCCAGAACAATCCCTCTACCATCTCTGCATTGCTTCTACCTCATAATTAAAAATTAATTTATAGCTTTGTCCTTACTCTGCAGAAGAACCCATTTTCTGTAAAAAAAATATACAAAAAAAACCCCAACAAACTGTTTTGTTCCCTGCCCCCTTTATAGCACCTCTTACACTCTCACATGGAGGCTGCCAGACTCAAATTTTTGCAAAGGTTGCAAGTCTCTTTTTTGTGGTCAAAACTGTGAACAGATGCACAAAGGGAGAAGACAGACATTTAAAAAAGAATCACACAGAAGGAACAGATACAGAGAAATTTTTAAACCTGAGATACTCCTACTGTGCAGCCAAATGCGCTGCCAATAATCCACAGATGTACAACACATGGGTGTGCAAAGCTGTGACTGTTAGAGGTGTGAAAAGAGTTCTTAGTATGTTCATTGAATAGCAAACGTACCCATCTGTTCTGTTGAAATAAGTAAGATCTACATCTCAAATCTCATACGTTTGGGAAGTTAAAATTTCTGGAGAGTGACATAACAGAGGTAACAAGGTGTGCTCTGTGGTACTGACATGGGTAAACTTCTTTGGTATCCAAAAGTAAATATTCAGGGCTCAAGAACCAGTTAGGTATTTTTTTCTCACGTACGTTTCTGACATGTCATTTCCTGTCTATTCAATGGCAGGATGTGTTATCTTTGCAGGGCAGAGCAGCAGCTTACCTCGCCAAAAACCTCTTCTGTGTGTTAGGAATGGTAACAAGGAAATTGAACAATTCCCATGCTGGATATTTATGGAATGGGGAGTCCAAGATGGAAGCTTCTTTCTAACTTAATCACTAGGGGATTACTATATAACATGAACCTTGAAAAAATAGTAGAAAATAGTTTGAAAGTACCTCTTTTGATTTTGAACTAAGAAATTTCCTCCAAAAAGGAAGTTGAGCCCACTGACAGATGAACCAAAACCAAAATTTGTGTGCTTCAAACAAGGTGAAGCTGGGGCTTAAATTGTTTCCATACAACAGCTACTTCAGCTTGCTACAGCCCTAAGTCTGAATCTAAACAAGTACACAGTTCTTGCCTAAGTCTTATTATGATCAGTAAGAAGGAGAACAGATATTTGAGGTTCTGAGCGGTCAATCACTTAGGCATTTCTTGAGCATAACTGATCACAGAATCACAAAATGGCATGGGTTGGAAGGGACCTTTGGAGATCTAGTCCAACCTCCCTGACAAATCAGTTTTGCCTAGATCAGGTTGTACAGGAACGCATCCAGGCAAGCTTCAGAAGTCTTCAGAGAAGGAGACTCCACAACCTCTCTGGGCAGCTGGTTCCTGTGCTCCGTCACCCTCACAATAAAGAACTTTCTCCTTATGTTCAGATGGAACTTCCTGTGTTCCAGTTTGTGCCTGTTGCCCATTATCTTGTTGCTGGACACCACTGAAAAGATTTTGGCCTTTGGCTCCATCCTCCTGGCACTTGCCTTGTAGATCTTTATAACCATTGATAATATGACCTCTCTATCTTCTCAAGGCAAAACAAACCCAGGTATCTCAGCCTTACCTTGTAAAAGAGATACTCCAGTCCCTTCACCATATTTGTAGCACTCTGCTGGACTCCCTCTAGCAGTTGACTCTCTCTTGAACTTAGTTTAACTTCTATACGCTACATATTCTCTGGACAGGCTGTACCCCTTCCTTGTTTTGTAGTTTTAAAGTTGTCCTATGGAACGGCAAAGAATAGATAGTATTTACAGCCAGAGCAGTGTGCAAAAAGGATCATAGTGAGGAGACAGGTGTCCTTTATTTCTCTTTTCTGTGCCAAGATTAATTTATGCATTATAACAATATTAAATCTCCCTCAAAAATATAAAGACCATTTTGGAAGCAGGATTCATGTATCTCAGTTGAGTGTCCAGAACACTGGGTTAAGGAGTTGCATCTCTTCTTAGATGAGTACTGTAGATTGTGATGCTGCCTCTTTCTTAGATATAATTTTCCTTTTAAAAAATGACCTTTGTTGCCTGTTGCCAAAACAAAGTGAAATGGAACCTAAGAAACACGGGATTTTAAAACAGTTTTGAAGCCTGAATAGCACTAATCACTGTAGAATGGAGAAGTGCTTTCTTCCTCTCTCCTTTAGGCTTTGAAGCTGACACTCCTTTTGCCTCACCCTCAGTTCCACTCACCATCACCTCATGCCCCAGAGGGCATGTAAAACTTTTCTCATGGAAAACTGCTATCAGGTGCAAATCAAAATCTCTAGTGATTTCATATCATAGAGATATAAAATTTCAACTTTGTTGTACTTTTCACAATAAAAGCTTGGCTCATGATTTATTTGGGCTTTTACTTATTTAGCTTCCGTGTGAATAGCTTACATGTGCCAAAGTGATAGGAAAGGGCTTTTGAGGGTACACAAAGATACCAGCTGTCTTTCTGAAGAAATAATAGACCTGAGTCAATGTTATGACGTTGATCATTTTGTTAGCAGTGCTGAAAGGTCACAAACCAATGTGAGTTAAGAATGCTGTGTTCAAATCACACCTCTGGAAAATGTGGCATGACCCTGCTCCATGCAGTAGTCATTTATTCACTGTTGGCGACCAGTCAAATAAGAATCTTTGATGTTGTCAGGTCTGATGATTTTTCTTCAGGAAACCTGCCTACCACACTGCAAGACTAAAGATTTGTGCTAAAAATGAATTAGTAACAAGATCCGATATAAAATGTGATTTTATCAAATTGAAATTATGGAGGCTGAATTGTAAAATCAGGCATAATCAAAACAGTGAGATTAGCAATTTGCTACTGGAAAGAGCATTTTAATCTATAAAATCAGTAAAGGGAGCCTGAAAGCAAAAGAAAGATGTCAATATTGGAATAGTGTATAACCTCACTATCCAATGCCAGTGTCACTGTAGAAGAGTTTACAAAATGGAAGTACATTTGGAGCCTTGGGCACTGGAGACTTGGTGTGTTCATCCTGACCTGCATGATGCACTAGAAGTCACCCAGCTACATGTTACTCTTTCCTACAGTGGACACATAAAATGTTGCAACCCAAATCAAAGGCAATTTTTGATATTAATATTTCATGTAATTTGTTTGATAATATTCAACCCATCAACAAAAAAACACTGAAGACGGACATTTGTTTTGGAAATATCTCTTCATTAAAGCTACGTGGTCCTCCACATTCATTGCTACTATAGTTTTGTTCATTATTCAATAGCACTTTCAATCCCCATGTGTGTGACTTTCATTATTACGGATCATTTTTCCTTAGGATGTGTGATTTAATTTTAATGCAGGAATCTAAATCAAAATCCTTTGCTATTTAGTGGCTCTCTAGTGTAATAAAAGAGAGTAAGGCTTAGCCCTTTGCTTTTGTGCTCAGGAGCATTTTGCCATGTATTTGAATTATGATAAAATCAATTGGAAGAGTATGACAGTGAAAAGTAGGAAGAAAGTTTCCCTATATGAAGCTGGAGAATAATTACAGGGTTTTTTTTTCCAGCACAAAAATGCTGCAAGCAGATAGCTTGTTAATTCAGCATCTATCACCATTTAACCTTGTTTGTCCTCTTGTTGATAAAATAACACAATTAAAAGGCTTTCCCTTTGAATTATCAGTGTCTGAAGTTAAAATGGTCTGTGTTTTATGAAAGCTGTGTTCTCTGTTAATTCCATAAAGACATCTCTGAACTGTTCACTGGGAATCGCTCACTCTTAGCATCTGGGACTGAAGCACCAATGAAAGTTTTTCTCTTTCTGGCACATAGCCAAGGCAAGCCATGCTCTAATACTGCAAATTATTTTTCTCTTTTACACCGGGGAACTACTGTGCTAAAAATCTAGCTTCCTTTCCTAGCTCCAGGAGAGCAAGGCACAGACAGGTGTAGCCCCTTTGATTGCTTGAAAACAATCTCAAGGCCCTCCAACAGCCAATGCTTCAGTGCAAAAGCATGAAGGAGAATGAGCATGTTTTTCCTTACTCACCATTTTTAAACCGTGGCCTAATCAACATCTTTACAAAATTGTCTTGGCTCGTGTGTATTTGGTTGGGTTTTTTTTCTGTCTGAATACAAAGCTGGATACATGGGAAATTATGTTACTGAAAGAATGTCATTTTACCTAGGTGCTGTCTGTCATCTCCAACATAATCTTGAGAGTGAAGTTCAAGAAATACAAATGATTTTTAAAAGAACAGACATCAATGCAGGTGATGATAAAAAAAATACTTGAGCTAGGAATTTTTGCCATAAAAGAGGAATATGCTCCTGGCTGTTTACTACCACCTAACCCACCCACTCAAAGAGGGAAGAGGTGTGGAAACAGGATGTTCACTCACTGAAAATACCGTGGAAATGACAAGAAACTGGAAACAGTGTTATCTAAGATGTGGAAAGATACATTTTTTATTTTATTTTATCATATTTACCCCCAGGTTTTCCTGCTATATTGATGCCACTCCACTTTAAGCTGGTTATTACAGCCAAGCCACTGATGATTCCCCAGCTCTAAAGGTAGTCACACTGTTGTTCCTGTTGCTGTTCCAGTTGTTGGTCAGCACTTTCACTGTAGTTTCCCAGGATGTAATATAATATCTGATACTTGCTAGGGGCTTTTTCCCCTCTATAAGCTTAAATGATCCTCTGAGGCCTCTGCATCATATACTACTGTATGTTAGAAGCCTGACAGCTCTTAGGAGATGAGCAAGGTTGACCAGCTTCAGGAGACGGATGATCGGGGTCATGTCTTTGGTTCCAGGTCAGGAGTCCTTGCTGGTGTATAGTGGAGTCTACTCCTCTCACTGTGTCCCTGAGCCCTTGCCCTGGTGTGATGTGGTGCTGGAAGTAGTACACATTCCTGCAGGGTGATGACAAAAGCCACTGTTGATGTTTTTTATGCTAGTTCTGTGAGACAATATATGACAATGTGCAAGGAGATGCTGTGAAGAACCACCTCCTGATGTCTTTCAGAAGAGATGTATAACTAAGCCCTTTAAAACTGAAGTGTTTCTTTCTGGGAGTAGGGTTAAAAACTAGTTTTGATGTGATGTTCTTTGCTTTCTGTTCTTCCCAGCAGTATGATACTGCTCTCCACTTCTAAGGGCTGTCAGTTCTCCACTGTCATGAGTGTGTTTCTGTGAGAATGAAGTAAACTGAGCCACAAGTTGTCCCACTTGTCCCTCCCACCAAACTCTTAAAATTTGTTCTCAGTCCTCCAGTTAGCCAAGATGCAGAGCTACACTGATACCATTCTGTTTGTTTCTGAAGCCAACTTCTGTGCCTACTTTGACCTGTAAAGTCCTCTGACACCTCTAGCCCTTATTCTGGACTTCTACCCTTGCATACTGGGAAACGCTCCTTTCCTAATGGATGATAGTGTGCTGGTTTTGGTAATGATCACACCAAGAGACAATTACCAAGGGCTGTTTGGAACATGCAGCTGTAGTTGAGGAGGAGTGTGAGGGCTGTTACTGGACCTTCTTCCATGCAGCTGGCTTGTATGAAAAGAAACTGCAGAGGAATTTCTGGAGATCTCCAGGTTTAGGCAGCTGGCCTATACCTCCGTTTGTTAGCGCTATGCAGCAATATATGGCTATGAACTCGATGCTTTAAAACCAGCAAGTGTCAAAGAAAAAAAAAATATAGTAAAGGAAAGGGAAAAAATGTTACAATCTTTTGCAAAGGCAAAATTAAGATATAATTCCCCTGTAATAGTGCTACACTCTGCCAATAAAGAGTGGTCAGGCCTCCACTTTATTTCCATGATATCTCATGTTCTTCCCAAGGTCCATATGGAGGATTCTGGTGGGCCTTTCAGATGAGCTGTTGTCAGCCTCTCTGTGTGGCTGGCTTAAGCTAGTTTTGCCCACCAGAGAGATGACTCTTTTCTCTGACACATGTGTTTTTCCTATTTTCTTCATTTTCAACTTGGATATGCAAACAGTATTTTTGCCTTGTATATTTGGCTGTATAATTCCCCCTCAATATTTCAGGCTGGAAACAATAAATTAATTCTTAATTAGAATCAGGACACATGCCAGAGAATTCATTTTGTAACTAGAATGAGAGAAGAAAGATTTTAAAAGTCTAGATACTAATACAGAGAGATTTTAAAAAATATCTTAGGTACATAGGATCAGACAGGCAAAAAAGGCAGATTTCATGGTCATCTGACATGTAAATGCACTACAAAGGTAGATATGGTATCTGTTTCTGATCATCTTTCTAGCTACAACTTATTAACACTTTCTAAGACTTATATTTTCTCCTTACAGTTAAAGAAAAGGATATAGTGAAATTTATCTGTAACTAATATCAAAGCCATCACATAAACTTGGTGATAGTTCTTGGCATTTACAGGCCCAGAAGTCTCAAATGGTTGTTGTGTATACAAAAGGAGTATGTGTACCAACACTCTGATGATGAAGTAAGTGTTTTACAGATAAGAAAACTGAGAAAGAAAAGAATAACCTTAATTACCTGGTAACCTAAACCCACTGACTATGTAAGTGTGGATTAAACTATTAGCTACAAATCTTGCTTTCTCTCTAGCTGATTCAGCACACAAATTTACATTTACTGTTTAACATCATTAGCTTGTCTTTTACCTTAATAACTGAGGATTTTGTTCAGAAATTCTTGCTATCTTATGCCATCCCATTTTCAAAAGTGATAAAAAAAAAATCTGTCCTGATGAAAATAAATCAGATTTTTTTTTCAGGAAAAGTCTGCCTTTTCTCCTGTTAGGAGCTGTCTGCTTCACAGCTTCAACCCTTGCTGTTCATCTGACAGAATGTTCATAGACCACGCATAGCTCTGCTGGGTGAGTCTGGTAGAACAGAGAAACCATTCTGAATGTCCCTCTCTAAGCTTAACAATGTTCATTTAGAATTAGAAGCTCCTGCTTTATTGCCCTACATAGGCATTCATTCAGCTGTCTCTTAGGAGTGACATGAATGCTTCATACTCTTACCACAGTTTTCTGTAACATAAAGATTTATTTTTCCCCTGAGTGAAATTTGCAAAAGAGAATGTTAAAAGTATATTATTTTTTTTCACTGGAAAAGTGTTTGATTTTTTTTTTACTGAAGAATTTTAAATTTAAAATAAATCAACCATGGGATGCCATCTCCCTCTTCAAGAAAGAAAATACAGTCAATATGGAAAACTTCATGCTGATGGATCCTCTGAGATGTACAAAGACACTTTAGTCAAGCTAGGAATGTAAAGAACATAGCAGTATCATTTAGAAAGTAATTTTTTTTTAAAAAAAATTCTATTCCAGATAGAAATGGATGTCTTTCAAGAGAAAAAACTTTGAGATCTAATTTTCTATCAGATAATAAAGGCAATGGAAAATTATTCATACTTAATTTCTGTTTTGAATTGCACCAGAGCTTCCATTTTATTTTTACCCTTCTTGAACAGTTCTGGAACAGGTTCAAGATGCAAATGCAGATTAGAAATACCCAAGTTCTCATTCTCGTTAAGAAATGTAGTCCTATCAGCTCATGAGAATGTGGATTCTGTCTTCTCATAATGTTATTTCTTCTTGCCTGCTTCACTTGAAATATCTTGAAAATGGTGTCGGTGTATTTATGGATGCTGACAGGTGGTGTTAGGGCAGTAAATACCTCTTCCAGCCCATGTCTAGTGCAGTACATTGTTCAAGCCACCAAGGCAGAGTTACAGTACACATTTCCGTGTTTAAGGATGAACCAGAACAATAATAATTAATATCCAGGATCTGTCCTTCCTAGGAATTATTGCTCTTATCTAGATTTTTATGAAGTCCAGTATTTACCAGAATGGATACACTTTGAAAATAAATAAACTTTCAAAATTTATGTGAAGGCTTCAGGATAAGAATATTCTACAATCCTCATGCAATATTGCTATTCTAGTTCTTTAAATAAAAGAAAAAAAAAAAAAGAAAATGTTCATCCTGGTTTTATTTTTCCCAAGATTTTATCAGTGCTTTCAGAATGCATCAGCACTGTAAGACAACACCCTGTCCTTATTTCTATACATTGGACTGCCATTTCATATCACAGTACATTGATTTCTAATGTTCTTTTAATTTAGGCTAAAGATGCAGAAATCTTAGCTCAGTTAGGCTGCATGCTGACCTGCATTTGAACTTCTTACCAGCTGCTCTTTGGTCTCTGACAACAATACTTTTTTTAAAACCACAATTATAAAACAAAACAAACCAAAAAAATAATTAAATGACATTATAGGCTGCTTCTAATTATGTTTTAACACCATTTTTATTCAGTCAGTAACAAATATGTGCTTTCAAAATGGTCGTAAGAGATGCAGGATTTAAACAGATGCAATAATCTCACTTACTTCTGTCTCATTCACTCTTTAGATCTATTGCTGTTATCTGATTTACTTAGACATAGCAGCTGGTATGCCCTTTTGAGCTAGCTTTGCAAGATTAAATTCTGCCACCTTGACCTAACATAAATATTGAGAAGTTGCACAACCCAGGTTCATCATGGGATCTGGTGCATGAAATTAGTGCTGGAAAGTAGGATAACACAGTGACAGTGACATGGATGTGTCGGGCCGGATAATTGTGGAGTTCTGGAAGAGGGGAAAAGTTCAGTCAGACAGCGTTGCCCTACTGCGTAGTGCAAGAGAAAATAAAGTGTTCCCATAGAAGCTGTTTGGGGTAGAGAGGACTAGAAGGAGTAGGATATTATAGTATTTGAAAGCGATTGATATGCTCTGAAATAGGAAACTTTCAAAGCTTCTGCAGGCCTCCTAACAGCCTGATGTTACACTTTACACTTAGTTCAGTTGGCAAAAAAAATAGAAATGCTCCTGAAAAAGTTGAAGCAGTGGAAATGGAAGGTGGTCCTGCAATAGCAATAAATGAAGTTCCCATTGACTCCACTGGTTATTTTAAGCAAGCAGGGACGGCAGAAATACCTCATTTTTTTTTTAACTGAAAGTAAGACTAAAGATGAGAGTATTTTTAGTATAATTTTATTATTCTTACAGAGCCAATTTTAGTGTAACCTTCTTTTTCTAAGTTATGATAAAAAGCTGCAAAAACTGTTGCATTCTTGGTTTCATTCCCAACAGCATACTGGCATACTACTTGCACAAGCATGCCTTGAGCAGTGTTCTGTTAACTAAATGAGTATGCCTATATGAGCACTGGGCCAATAAAACACAGAATTTGCTATTCACATTTAAAACTGCTGTGTGGTATCTCTTTCTAGTAAGGGAAAGAAGGTTTCCTTATATATTAGCATACTGAAGAAAGTAAAAATCTACTTGAAAACCTCCGTCTAGAAATATGCACACAAACAGTTTAAATTAATTATATATTCTGTGATGAATTCAAGTGAAAATAAAAGATGATTTTGCTGGTTTCCTACTATAAATCTTAAGGTATTAACTTATTTCCAAATCAGAATTTTGCTGTTTGATCAAACTAGACACCGTATCTCCTAATAAAATAATAATTTGGTCTGCAGTAAATGTCATTCTGAAGTACTGTTCAGAGTCTAGGCTTCTAAAGGGCAAAATCGACTCAATTTAAAAAAATAAAATTTATCAAAAAAAAAAAATCCACCTATAACAGATGCTCTAGCATATGGCTAGGTTTTAACTGAGTGCATAGTTGAGCACAGAAAATAAATAAGGGCATGACAAGACCCCCCCCTTCTTCTTTTGCCCCATAGACACGCTAATCACATGGTCACCAGATGGCATATACAGAACTTTGAATGCAGTACAAAATTTATAGCCACCAGTTTGTGGCCTTGAAGTCTGAATATTAAAATACTTATTTCATATGGCTGAAAAGAAACACTTTAATGCTGTTTATTTTTTGTTGTTGTTACTGTACAGAGCACAGAAGTGAATGGGTTTGTGCAACTGAAGTGGGCAAATCTGCCTTGAAATTACCTCAATTATCTTTAGGTGTTTGTGAAGATAGCAAGGCTGATGGTGAAGCCCTTAGTCTGGAAAATTCTACCACCTTGAGCTGGAAAGGCTTAATTTTGTCAAGGGCAGGGGCAGGGTGTACACTTCCCTGATGTGCCATGGGATTTGCATGGGTGAGTATTGAGAAGGTGGCGTTACTTCTGACCGCACTGTCACCACCATTCCCACGTCTCTCTTGGGTGGAGGGGAGCACGCCACAGAGATGCCCCTTCAGTGCCAAGACAGCAGCTGAATCTTATGGCACATTCCCTCAAGGTCTTGTTTTTAGCCCCAGTTACTACAAGAGCAACAGCCGTGCTGTGTGGCTCAGCAGTATTTTGAAAGCTCTTCCTATCCGAGGCCACAAGAGGGAGAAGAAGATAACGAAGATAAAGCCACAGTGCTTGTGTGCCTCAAATCATCATTCAGCTTCAGAAGGTCTGTCTGCTTTTCCAGTTTCCTGGGTTCAAGTAAATAATCAGTAAGCTTTCGAAAGATGAGTATCAGAAATGTTCCATTGAAAGGCAAATGAAAATGCCACTGGAGCAATGTTCACCTGTGTGCTGTACCCCAACACTGACAAGAACTGGGTATTTGTAGAGAAAATAGTACTAAATGCCTCATAGAAACAAGATTTTGGAATAATATAAATGGAAATCCAATTAACCAGAATATATTTCTGCCTTGAAATCATTTACAGTAAAACAGTGTGGAGGTTTTTCTTGATGGAAGTTAATGCAGAAGCTTTTTTTTAAGATAAATATTCAGCTTCATTTGTGGATGTTCTCTATAGCTCAAGAAACTGATTAGATAATTCATACTCTGAGTATTTTAAGGAAATTAATTTGCATCACAGGACAAAATTCTCAGATGCACTCGTATTAAAAAAGTAAAGTATCTTCCTGAATGCATAGGCTTAAGAAAACAAAATGTAGGAAATATATAGTGTTTCTACTAGACACTATGTCAGCCCTGCTGGAATTAAAAAGCTAGAAATATATAGGTGGATTATCATCTTTTAGATTGTTTATGTAAATGTTTTCATGAGTTTACACTGTCACCCAGAGACCTTTGATGAAGCTTCTGTTTAAGAGTAAAGCTGAAGAAAGTATGTAAAGAAGGTGGGTAAAACATTATCCTGGGATATAAAATACCCTTTCTATTTCTTCCTTTTGCTTTATTATTTGAATGCTGTATTGTTAATGTTGTTTGAAGACCACCAGGGGACTGTGGCAATTCATAATGTGGCAACACTGAAAATAATGTGCTTGTTTCTTTTTTTTAATGTGAATACAGTAGTGATTTTGTTTGTCAGAAGCCACGGGGAACAAAGTTGGATATTATACATTAGCAGCCTCCATTTAATGTAATAGGGAATGTAATTAGATCATAAACAGAAACACGATTTAAAAATACGCTCTTTTATGTTTAATGAAGTGATATTAATATGTTCTGCTACTATAAATAGAATATGTGCATTTCTAGGAAACGTGTAAGCTTCTCTTGGAAAAAAAAATTAAAAGGAGAAGTATGAAGAGGAGAGACAGAATAGAAATTAGCAGAGATATTTCTGCATTTTTTTCACAGCAAATCTTATTCTTTTTCTAAATTGATTTTTTTTTATTTTTGGTTTTGATTAATTTGATCCACTTTCTTGTTCCAGCAATAAAGAATAAGGAAAGACAAAGAAAACAACTGGATAGAATGGCTTAATGCTTTCAAAGTTTGTACATAATCTTATGCAAGTACTCATAGCAGACCAATTAAACTACACATGTAGAATTTTTAACAGGAAGTCCAATCAGTTTAGTATTTAGTTGGGAATAATGGCATGATCTCAAGCTACCTTTCTTTTTTTTTTTTTTTTTTTTTTTGTTTTCGATTTGAAAATTTAATTTTAAGTTATACATTCCTTATATGCATTCCTATAGATGACAAAATATATACTTCATTGTAAAACTGCAAGGTTTTTTCACTTCTCACAATGCCAATTCTTTATTTTCCCTGTCATGTCTGCAGTGCAGTTCACTTAAAAGTAAGGCTATCAGTGTCAGGAAAACAAGGTGAAAATAACCTTACTTTAATACCACCAGAGCAGTAATTTTGTTTAAAATTAAATGGATTCTGAGTTGTTTTTTTTTGGAGTACATTTTTAGTATCTATTTTCTAGATGGACTAATCTTTTAAAGATCTAGGAATTAAATCTTTCATACTCAAAACTTACATTCTATAATTAGATATTGGGGAAAAAATAGTTCTTGTCCCTTCAATTTTTTTCTACTTATAATCTCTTCAACTGATGGCACAGCTCAGAGTTTCTGTAAGCTTTATTTCAGCTTTCTTATTTAGCATATTACCTGGATGGATCATGGTTAGATTTACTCAAAAACTATATGGAGCAGCTGTACATAAATGTGCTTTGTTTTGTTTTGTTCAGTATTACTGCAGAGGATTAGAAAATATGCTGGAAATTCTAAACCAGACCCAGGCTACAGCAAACAGTAAGTGTCACCACTTGCTGAACGACAGATGCTTTGCTGTTGTGACAGAAGTAGTTGTGTGGGCCACCTGGAAGACTAGAGACCACCACTTAGCTGCAAGCCATTGTCATAAAATACTCCTTGATTTACCATCTGCTTTTATGAAATGTCACCAAAGTTAAATATCTTAATGGAAGGACGGAATGGAGGGGTATGGGGTAGTTAAGTGTGAAACTGTCTGTTTGTGAGTTCAGAGAAGGAATAAACCACAGCTGCTCTTATCTATGTGTGAGCTGTCACTGTTTTGAAAACCTGTGCTCTACCTCTTTGCCTGTAATATATCCAATGTAGTCGCAGTGATTTTTCAGCTTTTATAGTATCATGCCACATTTCTTTGTGCTATTACTATTTTATTCTTACCAGAACAGTTTTCAGCTCTCAGATATTGCAAATATATTGCTCAAATTGTTAGTATATATATAAAATTGCATACCATGATATTTACTATATAAATTTCCAGGCAATGAGGCTATATATTTGAATACAGACATGTGTGTATTTCCAGGTCACATTTATATTTCTGTAATGGATTTCATTATACAGAACTTGCTCTCATATCAGCTTATGTGACAGTTATTCATATGCAAGCTTTCTTCTGTAAGGAGCACCTAGGTAGGAAAAGTTTAAATTAATACACTATTTCCAAAGATTTCTTAAATGAACAATAAAAAAGTTGGCAGGAATATGTTTTTGCATATAGTATTGCCAAAAGTTTTTAAATAAACTAAAAGAAATATTCAATGACTCCATAGATTTGCTCTCAGACCACCAAAGCCATGCTTGATTCATATTATAGAATACAGTATTTTCCTAAGGGTACTCATGTGAAGAAAGATTTAGAACACATCATTAAATGAATTTATTGTTGTGGGGGGGGTATTATTATTTGTTTGTTTATTTTGTTTTCTCTTGTTCTTTTAGTTTGTTTGGGTTGGGGTTTTTTATTGTTTTGTTTTGCTTTGTTGTTTTTTGTTTGATTTTTTTTTGGTTTTGATTGGTTAGGATTTTTTTGAGGGTTTTTTTTTTAAATCTCATTTTTTTTGTATACCTTAAATCTATGCAAATAAAAGATCCTCCTCTGTAGCTTATAAAGCACAAATGTTTACACATATATATATATGCATGTGAGCATTAGTGGAGGATTTCTGCATGCAATGGATGAAGCAGAACTTGCAGGGAGAAACAACTGGTGATCAAAAAATTCATTTGCAAGAATTCTGGTTCAAAGCGGTTCCTAGTGAGATGTGCCTGAGCTGTCTGAAGGCTGGAAGGGCAGAAATGCTCCTGCTGAAGCTCAGCAGCAGATGCACAGCCTCATCAAAGAGGCACAAACAGAAGTTGAAAAATTCAGGGTAGGCCTTAAGCATTTCAGTATTTTAGGAGCAGAAAGATTCCTAGTTTATGTGTATCAAAGAGTCACTGTATGAAGCATGATTGTTAGAGACTATATGATAAAGGACAGTGGTTTTCCTTGCTGCATTGTTTTGGGTTTTTTCTTTTTAGATGTTTTCATTTGTTTTAATTCTATTCCAGGTTCAGTCATATAATCTAGGTAGGAAAATCTATACACTTTTAGAAGCCACAGTTGTGCTTGGATTGTGGAAACTGGAGGAAAAGTGGTACAGTTTTGGGGTGTGAGTGGGATAGAAGACTATCTTTCATGTGTAACCATAGAATGGGAAATAAGGTGTTGGTTTGTTTTTATTCTTTACATAATAGGTTACTTGAGAAAAGTAACTATCAGATGGAAAGTCAAACAGAAATGTTGTTTCAAATGTTAAATAAAAGTTGTAATAGTATTATGTACAAAATAGTTTTTAGGTTATTTATTTTATCACATTTCATATGCAGTGACAACAGCTATGTCTGACTTTTTTCATGCTGCAGTTTGTATTAAATCTTGACATGGCTACCTATTTTTATGCTTTTTTCCCTTCTCCCTCAAATAATTTATCTTGTTAAAAATAATGCTTATAATTATAAAGCTTTATAGGGAGACATTTTTTCCACTAACATTTTTTGTGCAGATAGAAATGCTTCAGATGTGTATTCTCAATAACTTCTCTTTAATGAATAGACAGTGATAATCACTAGCCAAGTTAAATATGGTAACAGTATAAATCATAAGAAGGGATATTCTAGTCCTTCCACAGAGAATGATCCTTGGTTTAAATAGAAGGAAAGAAAACAGTATTTCCTTTTGCCAACATTTTTGTCCGACAAAATTTTTATGAGAACTTCTGCGTAAGAGTAAAGGATCTTTCCCTCTATGTGAATACAACTTTTCGAGTTCAGAAAGATACACTGTCATCTGTGAGACCACTGCAGCCACACAGTGCAATAGAGGTCAGGCAGAGAGTGAACTTACGAAGGGAGTGGTGAAGAGCCTTGGTCTTCCTTTTCCCTGAGTTCTTGACATGTTTGGAAAAGCTTGCAGTCCCATGACATGGAACATAGATACATATGTTCATCTAAGTAGAAATCTATGTAGAGATTTATCTCTGTAATGCCAAAGTACATAGGCAGTATTTCCTTCACAGTTCACTGTGATGGCTCTCACCTACAGTGTTTTTTGGAGTCAGTCAGCAGCCCTTGAAAAGCCATCTGAATGATGCATGTACAGATGAAATATTGATGAGATGGAGAACACACACCCAACGTAGAAATTAGACTGACCATTTTTCATTTCTAAAGTGGCCTGCAAATATTGAAGGTCATTAAAATGAAATGAAAATAAGTTTGTCTTTATGCATTGATACTACTTGATGTGCCAGTCTTGACAAGAGCTTCATGTAGGCAGGTAATTTTAAGTACAGCTTGTTTGCTGACTTCTGCAAGACTATAGATTTCAGTAATGTGAAAATGTCAATATGAAGATCCTTTTTTTTCCTTAACAATTTTTTTTTTTTCAGTCAAAGCAATTATTTACTTTAACAGAAGTGTCAGCCTGACTTTTTGTGCTCATGAATGAACTTGTCAAGTTATGTTACTTTCTTGGATGAAACTTTTCCTTCACTAAGAGAAAGACATGCAAAAAACTCCACAAAACAGAAGAGTAGTTTCTTTCTGATAAGTGCTTGGGTTCAGTCAGAGGACATTGTACAAGATCACTTTTATCTCTATTGTTGTTTTCAGTGAAAAAATACAAGTATAGTGACGAAAATATTTCACGATTATCTTTTTGCGTTCAACAAATTATTTATTCAAGGACGGAGATGAGGAAAATGGAATATTTTGTTACAACATTTTTAAAGGAATCTTTTATGATTTGCTATTTTTTTTGTGGCTTTACAGGTTTTTTTCATATCTCAGTTCGATGTCCATAATCTAAGGAAAACAGCTCATTCTGAATCAGACTTTTCAACTTGAAGTGAAAGGAATTTACTTTTGAAATCGTCAAAATGCTGAGAACAATGTTTTGCACCAAACCAAAACTATCTTGGCTTTAGGGAGCCCCATCAAAAAGGAAAACAGAAGGAGTTTTTTCAGCTTTGTTCTGCAGCTCTGTATATTGCAGACATAAGCTGTGTGCTAGCACTCTGAACTCCTAACACTTCACTATATTTTAGTGGTCTGAGGTGTCCACAGTGTACTAATAATAATTCTAAGTGACTTTCACGTGATTTCTCAAGTGACTTCTGAGAAGATGTTGTCCCATATCTTGCTGCAAGCTTTCATCTATGTCTCTCCAGTGCTTTGACTGGGTGGTCCATTGGATTGTATTCTATGCAGCTTTTCTCATTTGCCCACTAAGATTACAAGAACTATGAATCACACCTTAATGAAGTATTTGTAAATAAATTGCAATATATTTTATGTGTAATTAAGAAAAAAAAAAATGTTTGTTTGATAGGTTTGTTGACAAGAAGTTCAGAAGGGACTATTCTGATCATACTGTTTGACTTCCTGAATAATGTACATCACAGGGTTTCCCCATGCCTAACTGAACTGGAGTTTATACTTTAGCAGAGTGACTGTTAGCCATATTCACCTATGTCTTCCATCTCCACCTCTTTGCCACTGCCCTGTCATCTCCTACTTCCTTCCCACCCCTCTTTGCACTGATGCTATCATCACGGCCCTTTCTCTTACCCTTGCTGTGAGATAATGGCAGCACCAATGCTGAAGAAACAAAATGAGCAGCAACGTTGAAAAGTGGAGTGAGGTATGAGAACAAAAATATGTAGCTGAAATAATTTTTAAAAATCTGAAAGTTGCAGTATATTACATTGTGCATATATTTAAACAAGGAAAAATAAAATAAAATAATAATAAATAAATAAATAAATTAAAAGAAGTAGAAGTGCAGAATGAAAAGTGGATACAGACAGCTTGTGAAATGCAACAGGATCATGTGAATGCATGAATTTGGCTTCAGAGAGTAGAACTAGGCTAATTAGCTTGAAAGCAGTACTATAATAGCACTATTTCTATTGTTTGAGCTGATATCTGAACAATTGCTAATAGCTAGAAATTCAATAGCAAATCATTTGTTTACATCTGTTACACTGATGGTAGTGTCTGTTCTGAGGATAGTGAAAGCAACAGCTAAAGTCTTCAGTATGAAATTTTTGAAACAATTTAATGATATTCTTCCACTCTTGAATCAGTGAGTATTGAGTCGGACTAAGTCCGATCAATGATATCAGCAGGACCTTATCATACATAGTCTTTGTCTTCCAGACTTGTGTCTTATCAAGAAAAGTGAAGGCAAAATATTCAAGTCAGTCAAAATATCATGTCAAATGAGAGTTTATACCATGATTTTCTAATTTATATTTTTAAAATTTCTTTTTCCAAGAAAAAGTGTAACTGAGGGTTAACAAGGCTTAATCCTTTATGCCAAATTACTAAGTAAACGTGTGCTGTTTATTCATGTCCAACCAACAGCTTTTAAAACCACTGCCTGATGAAACAACAAAAAAAATTACAAAAAAATTCCAAGGGAAGAGAATAATTAAGTTCATTGAAGTTTCAAGAAAGTAAGCAGAAGGGAAAAAGAGGGAACATGCTAAAAATTGCCTGGAATGCTACATAACTCGGCTCCAAAGAATCCATAAAGGAGAGACTCCTTAAAAATGCCCCAATTCAGGAAAAACATGAATCCAAATCTGTAAACCAGTCATGAATAAGATGCAGACCCATAACACTCCCTGATCCCCCTGATTTCAGTAATTCCAGAGCCCACGGAACTATTTGGGTCTTATAGGGTTGGTATCTATAAAGGACTGAACTGTCCTTGCCCACTGTCTACTCCCAATAGTAGTTTGTAGAAGTGCTGTAAATTTTCTCTTTACATATTGACCCAGCTATGAATAAGAAACAGAATATATACAGCTAATAAATATAGTGAATGGAATAAAGCTCACTGTTTGAGAGGCTGTTATGAGGTCCTGTAATGAAAGGACGAGAGGTAAGGGGTTTAAATTAGAGAAGAGTAGATTTAGATAGGACATCAGGAAGAAGTTCTTTACATTGAGGGTGGTAGAGCAGTGGAATAAGCTACCCAGGGAAGAGGTTGAGGCCCCATCCCTGGACATATTTAAGCAGAGGCTGGACAAGGCTCTGAGTAGCCTGGTCTAGTCGAGGGTGTCCCTGCTCACTGCAGGAAGGCTGGACTAGAAGACCTTTGGAGGTCCCTTCCAGCCCTAGCCATTCTATGATTCTATGATTATAATTAAAATCAGCTTTATTTTTTGTTCAAATATTTCTATCTCAAGGAAAGGAAATATTTTTATGCTACATTCTATTTATAAATTTGACACATTTTTTAAGAAGCAAGTGAGAGGAGAAAGAGGAGAGGTAATACACTGACATCATTTTTATGTAGGATACATCCCTTTAACTCAGCAGAAACTCTGCCTATTCTAAATGAGAAATGCTCCCATTTTTTGTATGGCAATTGAGTTAACTTATCTGAATGGCAGGCACTCAAACTAGTACTGAAAGGTCAATGTGAGCACTTGTGTTTTCTCCTATTAGTGAATGCTGGCATTTTTAATGGTCATGTCCTGCCATTTCTGCTCAATAGGGAGTACTTGAGTATCTCGCCTCCAGCATCCATAGCCCCTCAGCAACTGCTCACTTCCCATGTGCTGGTCTCTGTACCCTTCTCATGAGCCGAAGGGAAAGCACAGAAACTGAGCCATATAAATCATCCACTGTTTAGCCTACTATGGCCCATGATGCTGTAATCCTATATGTTGATTATATATGGTAAAGTCTACTTAAAAATCTGTTTACCAAATCTCTTTAGATCATTTTTAACAGTGTTTATTATAACACTGCAGACTCTCCCATGTCAGGAAGCCCATAGGCATTACCAGTGTAATTTCCTTGCCTTCCTGACTATACTGTATTTTGTTTTGTTTTGGTGAGTTGTTTTGTTTTTATTGTTTTGGGGGTTTTTTCTTTCCTTTTTGGGGGGTGTTTTTTTATGTTTTACAGAGCTGGCAGAGCATAGAAATAGTTCAGCTTAATCAAAGAAACTTAATGTATCTCTATGGTTTAAAAGAATGTCTAAGGCTCCAGTAGTTTCCTCCTTAAGTTTAGGAAATGAAGCCTTGTATTTATTTTTCTTTAAAAGTTAGATGAAGTTCTTCAGTTTCTGACTTGGTTTTGCACAGAGCTTTTGGGGAATTTCTTTTTTACCTTTCTGAGGCATAGTGAAATCTAGCCCTTAGGAGATTAGCTTCTTTCTCATAGTTTCTGAAATGCACAGGGTATTTTGTTTTAGAAGTCTGATTTTAATGTTACTCTGATAAGTATACATTTATGACAATCTTAATTGAATAAAAGGGGTTTAATATGCAATTGGCTTCAGTAATTCTATTTCTGGAAGAGATATAGAAAAATGTAATGACAATTTGTGTTACCTATGTTCAATGGTGTTGTGGTAGAATAATTTATATGACTATATGTGGTAGAATTATTTATATGACTGAGAAAGCTTTAGAAATATACAAAGGTAGTGTGTGGAAGCCTTTACAAAGATACTTTAATCCATTCTTCAGTATTCGCACAATAGATCCTCTTTAAATTTTGACTCCTAAATTTTTATTCTTTTTAAAAAGGATAAAACTGTTAATTGTTAATACACACTTCCCCAAGCTTTCCAAGCTGTATCTTTTTTTCTAGTTCTTCTATTGTAATTAACGCTCTGTAGATATTCATGAGTGTTTACAGAAATAAATGCCTACCATTCTTGGAACTCATAAAGTATTTTTTTCTTCACCATCTCAGGTTCAAAAAAGTTTTGGAGGCATGTATCACATACTGTGCACTTCACACTACATGTTGTTATTTATGAAATTTCCATAAGAATAAAAGGAATCAACCCAGACACTGTAGATTTCAAGAGGTATATAAAGGTTTTATATGAAAAATAGACAGTAATTCAGTAAATTTCAGTAGCTGTTGGCTTTTAAATGAGTAAACCTTTCCAAAAACCACATTCTTCAGAACAAAATATTGTTATTTAATGTTAATGTTTAGAAGTAAATGGTATATCATTCATAGTGGAGAATACAGAATGCTATTGCACTCACTGCCATAGTTATTAGGGACAATAAGGATGCTACAATTGAATAAAAGTACCAGTGATTCAAGCTGTTGTCCTTTCCGGCTTCCTTCTGGGTCCAAGTGATTTTTGAACTCTCTAGCGCAGTTAAACTGTTTCTACAAGAATCTGCTATATGAGCTCTTATACTTCTTATTTTTATTATATCTCCTTCAAATTATCTTTTGCAAGTGGATTTTTAATTTGATAAGCCATGACAAGCCAGAAGATTTTTCCATGTGTTTAAAGACATTAAGATATTTTGCATTTGCCCTCTCCAAGTTGTGCTGGAAGCAGATGTTAATATTTTATATACAATTTTCCTTAACCCATAATTGGCAATAAAGACAAAATAATGTAATGTTTCAAGATTCCTCAGTATTAACTAATTAAACCAGCAGCAGGCCTGAAGCATGGGACAATGGCAAACTTTCAGATGAATTAATTTTATGGAAGACCAGCTGAGTAATTGGACTCCAATTACAGGCTGTTTAGCTCCCTCATCACCTTCACATATAATTAAATTCAATTGGTTGATACAGCTTCTATTTTTATGAGGGCACTTACAAGCTTTTTGAACCCCACTGTGACTTTGGATCTAGGCCAATCAATTATTACTCATTTCTCTTTCAAATGGAAATTTTCTAGATTAGTCATATCTTCTGTAGTGCATTGCTCACATTTAAAAGATCTGTCTAAAGAAGATTGCAGCTGAGACTCAGATGAAGAGAAATGTTTATAGATATCTTTATTCTACAAACAATATATAGAATGTAATTGTATGTTTGTCATGGCTATTGATGAATGGAGGCTGCATGCTTTTATGACCTGTCTTTAGAGATACAATGCCACATAGTGGGTTTGATTTACTGTATCATCATATTTGCAAATGCCATGCTTGTTCATGTTGCAAATGATTACTGAAATTTCTCATTAGATCTAAAATTGCCTTTATTGGCATTTAAAAAATAAGTCATTATGTATATCTAACGGAGAATCCCTCAGTTGTCCAGGCTTCCTTCTTTAGTTTCATTTCAAATGAAATAAATCCATCATTGCTAATTAAAAAAACAAACAAACAACAAAACAACAACAAGGTGCTGCTTGCTTAAAGAAAAATTTGACAGGCTCTGACTTTTGAACAGGTTAAGCAGTTTGACTAAAAGAAATAAAATATAATTTTATTTTGAGAATGCTAGAAGAGTTTCTATTTTAAAGCATTTGTCTCTGAATTAGTGACATATTTTCAACTGTAAAGAGAAAATGAATTAATAAGTAGACTTTATAACATGTCACTCATAACTGGTCTATTAAGAGATTAAACAAATGACTAAAACTGATATGGCACTTTTGCCTCTTCTCAGTACATTGGTTCCAGTGTATTTATTTCCAAATGGAGCAATATATCATCATTGATAAAACAGGAAGCACAGAAGAAATAGTGACATCAGTGATATTTTCCAGCTCTACTGAGTGATCAATAAAGAAAAAAGCAGTGTCAGATATGAAGTATTACTTTTCTTTAGATTTTTCAGCTAGGGAAATATCAAACCTATTTCTTTCCTCCTTAAACTCTTGGATTTGAATACAAGCCATTGATTAGGTATGTGAAAAATTACATTGACACATAATAAATTGCAATAAAGTTTTGAGGAAATTGTATTACTTCTGATTGACTAGCAAACCAGGACATTAATGATTAATGGTATTGTAATAAATACCAGAAAAGTGGTGTTCACTACCTTCTTTTTTGAAGTGCTGCCATTACATGCAATGTAGATAGTATACATGAGAAGATGGCTACTTCATATCTTCTGACGTGCGGAAATCAGACTCCACAACTCTGATAGTTGTAAAGTAGGTATGTTTATTCGGCGCCGGACGCACGGGG
>JANHFX010028977.1:14793-25321 GCA_027560015.1 Chloroceryle amazona | reverse complement strand
GGCTGGGGGGGAACGCGAGTGCTCCGAGGGGGGAGGCCGGGCCTCAGGGCCGCGGGGAGGACGGAAACGCGCCCGGCGGTTCGCCTGGCCTCGCTTGCGGCGATTTGCGAGCTGCCTGGGGTGAACCCGGGCCCGTTCAAGGGTGATGGCCGACCGAAGAGACGCTGTTTGGGTGAATCGTGCTGCCGGTGTCGGGTGTGCTGGCTCTGGCTGTGTGCCTCCGAGCGTGCCGCCGTGTCTTTTCGTTCTTTTAGAGGATGACAGCAGCAGGGTGTTGTGCGGGTCAAGTGAAAGTTGTGAAGTGGCCGTAAAAGTCGCAGTCTTTGTCCCATACGTTCTTAAATGTGCGTTACATTTCGCAACTATTTGGCCCTTCGTGATAATTGGTTTGGCTTCGTACACTGAAGGGAAGTGTGAAGAACCATGGGAGTTGATTATCAGTATGTAGAAAATAGCCACAGAGAACCTTCCATCCGTTCAAGAAAGTGTTTCCATTTTAAAAGATGACAATACAAACATTTTGAACCAATAAACTCTGTTGCAATCTTTTTATTCTGAACATTTTGTCTTTGTACTGGAATTGATATGAAAGTGAAATTAATAAACAGCAACTATGATTGTTTTCATTATCTCTACTTAAAAATGCAAATTCTAGATGAATGGTATGATGAAAGATAGAAAAGTAATTGTTATAGTCCCAGGATCTGTTAATGCCATGTCGGGGGGTATACTGTGGAAATGTCTAAAGAGGGTCCAATATTGAATGTCGATGCAGCACATAAGAGTGTCCTGAAAACATCACTGTGTCAGCAAAGTTTTGGTCACACGTTACTCCTCTGGTTGGTTTATACCAAGCTGCTTGGTTGGATTTATTAATATGGGAATGAGTCTCGTAAATCTGAAGTAGAGAAATGCCACACGAGTATATTTCCAGGGAGATGCCTTTAGATCTCTAGCTAGCTGAGAAAACAATACTGTCATCAGCAGAAACCAAGCTAATAGTTCGTTACCTTCAGGAGAGCTGGTGCTGTTCAGCTCCTTGCTACCTGGCTTCTCCCCCGGGTTCAGTTGTAGCCGGGGAAGCAGTCGGATCAGCTCAGGCACGCAGCCTAGAGACGGCACACATGGCTGGGCTGAAGGGGAGGGCAGGTCAGGCACTTTTGGCAGCACTCCACAGTTAGGTCTGCCAAAGCTAAACTAAACTGGTGTTATCTGCTCCAACATCTCTGTGCTTTATATCCTTGAGGATGCAGATGTCTCTTTATTCATAATAGATGGCTTTTTTAAAACATGACTTTACCAAGCTAAGCTATCCATACAGGCTGATATTCACAGATACATGAAAAGTTATTTTCTTTTTCTTTTTTAAGTCTTGATTTCTACTAGAGGAGTTCACATGCAATGTGTTTAAGACTTGTACTTTTTAAATAGGTTCCAAGCATGAGGTTCATGAGAGAAACAAAAGACTAATCAATACTTAATAAATTTAACAGTGTCTTTAAGATCCCTTTTTTCCATGTCTGCCTTTGACTGCTAACTTAATTCTGCCTGCCATAACATAACTCTCAATCATACTGGGCAGCGATGCCATACAAATTACATTAAAAGCAAATTCTGCATTTACAGTTAGAAGTTTTTGCTTTACGTCTTCATTTTGTCATTAACATTTTCTTCTTCAAAAGTGTTACGATTTGAGCCTGATTTTCTGTTTTATTAAATTCTGCAACTTGCAATGGGGTCTTTTTGAGACTATTAGCAGCAAATAAATTCGCTTTTTCCCCTTGTGACCAGTTTACGAGGGAATTCACAGCACTGAAATGCCCAGCCTTGCACGCACAGTGCAGTGGAGTATCCTTGCTGCTGTCTAAGGCATTAATGGCAGCCCCGTGGCTCAGTAACAGATTTATCAAGTCACTGTGGCCATATTCCGCTGCAATATGCAGAGCGGTCTTTCTCCAAATGTTTCTCTCATCAACATTTTTATTTTTCCCTGATGTCAGAAGAGCTTTGATGATCTCTGTGTTTCCTTTGATGGCTGCATAGTGCATTGGAGTACATCCATCCATGTCCTTAGCTCCAGATCTTCCTTTTTTAGCTAATAGAACTTGCACGGTACTGAGATGTCCTCTCACTGCTGCAGTGTGCAGAGCAGTCTTTTTCTCCTTGTCCTGTGCATTGGGGTCAGCATTAGCATTCAGGAGCACCTCCACCATGGTTCTGTCTCCCCTTTCAGCAGCAAGGTGTAAAGGTGTTTTTGACTGCTTATCCTTCACGTGAACGTCGGCTTTGTGGCGCAACAGCTGTTGGGCAACATCAGCGTTACCTCTTTGACTCGCAATGTGCAGGGGAGTAACAGACTCTTTGGTGACAGCATTAATTTTCGCCCCAGCATTGACTAAAAGGCCAACTAATGCGCTTTTGTTGTGAAGTGCAGCAACGTGGAGCGGGGTTTCATTGGCTTGGTTCACAAGGTCAGTGTCCATCCCTTTGCTCAGAAGCAGATTTGCGATGGAAGCAGCCCCAGCTTGAACTGCCAAGTGCAAAGCTGTGTCCGAAGCAGGAGTCTTTATTCCAAAGTTTGCTCCCTTTTCAATGAGAACTTCTGCTGATTCCACTGTGCCCATTTCACATGCCAGGAGTAAAGGAGTGTACTGCGTTTCATTGCAGGCATTTATATCTGTCCCTTTGTCGATTAAAGCTGCTACCATACCAGGCAGGTTTTTCTGTACAGCTCTAAAAAGAGCTGACTCCAGTATCTCAGATGACAAATCTCTCGAATATTCTAGTAGTATTTTGAAGATGGATGGGTAGTTGCTGTTGAAGGCTCTTTTGGCTGTGTTCAAATCAACACTGGCTCCGGCTTCTAGCAGTACTTTTACTGTATTTTCAAACCCCTGAGAAACAGCATAACCGAGAGCAGTCTGTCCTCTGTCATCCTTTCCATCAGTGGAGGCACCAGCCTTTAAAAGCATTTTTGCAAGACCGGTGTCATCTTTAAGAGCTGCCATGTGCAAAAAGTTGTGTTGGTTCCTGTAGCTTCTTGCCTCTTCTTTCAAGAGCATCTTCAGTATGTGACTGTGGTTATTCTGTGCAGCCAAATGAAGTGGTGTCTTGCCTTCTGTATCCAGGTTGTACATACAAGCACCGCATCGGAGAAGCACTTTCACTGCATCACCGTGGCCTTTCTCAGCAGCCCTGTGCAGTGGTGTTCGTCCTTTCTTGTCCTTCACATCTGTCTTAGCACCTTTGCTGATCAAATATTCCAATATGGTTAGGTGTCCATTAGCAGCTGCAACATGCAGAAGTGTTTCGTTTGAAGAGTTCAGTGCATTGATATCATTATCTTTCAGTATTTTCTCCAACTCGGAAAGATGGCCTTCAGCGACTGCGTCAAAGATGCCAGCATCAGCATGATGTTTTCTAGGTTTTGCTGTCTTTGAAAGTTGGGTTTCTTTTCCTTTCTTCTTCATAGCCCATTCTTGCTTTTTCCTTCTAGGACTATCATTTTTTCCCAGGTGCTGTTCACTGCTGTTTTCAAACCAAGCCCTGTCTTTTTCAAGTAAATACCCTACCAGTTGTCTTCGAGCATCTCTAATGCTTTCATTTACTTCACTGACATATTTTCTTATCTTGTTATAAAGTTTTGGCTCCACTTGCTTTAAACACGGGTAGAAAAAGAGCCGGCAGGCTCGTTCACCTTGAGAAATTAGTATGTCTAAAACTCGCGAGTTCTTTTCCGTTCGTGTCCTGTAGAAACTCATGACCAGCTTTTTTTCTGGGGTAAAAATACCATTGTCTATCAGCCAGTTCAGAAGGTGGTCTGGGTCCTTTATGCCTTCTACTAGCTCTTCTTTTTTAGTCCTCAGGACTTCAATTGCATATGGATTTGTAAACAGGCTCGTTGAATGCAGGATCATGTTGCGAATCAAAAAGTGAATTGAGCTATTGTTTGATGTTTGGAGTTAAATATGAAATAGCAAAGCAGGCTCACATCATTTCACACATTCTTTCCATAGAACTATGAACCAGCAACCGTTGTAGTTCAGTGATAAATCTTTAAAGAATGAGAAAGAAATCAAAACTCCCTCACCTTTGGTTTTCTAGTTGTTAGAAGTCCTTTGATCTTCTCTGTTCTTCCTTAGCAACGAGTGAAGTTTAATAACAAAACAAAAATCATGATATGTAAAGATATTCCACTTGGAAGACTTCTTCCATACTTTTATGCATAATTAGGGAGAAAAATTGCTTTTGTGAATCTGATACTTGAATAGAAGATATTTGTTTATCGAGTTCCTCTGGCCAAGCTGCTCTTTGTAGGTGCCTAAATGACCAGTCTGTTAAACATGACAAAAGAAAATTCACAGCATAGTTACTGTTGCCATGATTATATACCTTGTATGTTCTTAAATGAAAGAGTGCACATTGCCGGCTCCGTAGGTGAAAGCACTATAAGGTAATGAAATAAAAACATAAAGACCTAGATAAAAATAAACTGTATAAGCAGCAGTTATAAAAAGTGATCCAGCCTTTCTAATATGAGTTACAACTTCAGTCTATGAGGTATATTTAACTTACAGGCTATTTAGCTTGTCATTCCTGCTGTAACCTGCAGTCTGTCTGGAACTTAATTCTTTTAGATGAGGCGGTTCAAGGAGTGAATCAGTCTGCAACATTTATAATTAAATGGAGCTTCAAATCTGTGAATATGTATAATCTTCCATATGAGTGCAGGACCTTTGAATCTGTCTGTGATGAATTGAACTTATTGGTGTTAAAATCTCTTGTGGAGAGAAGGAAAGAAAATAATAATAATCTACAGATTTTGAAACCAATTGAGAGAGAAATTGAAGTTACAGAGTTCTGTAGGATCTAGAAGTAAAATGAGCTGAAAAGCTGAAGGCTTGACCTTATTTAAGCAAATGGGAATTTTTGCCATCTGTTTCTTAGTTCAGTGCTCTTTCCGTTGGTCTTGCTGCCTTTGCATGTATTTTCTTTAATAGTCTGTACATTGTGACTGATAAGATTTTATATTTTTTCTGTTGACTTTAGTTTTATACGTAAGTTCACAAACCTTATTCTATTAAAAAGATTTATTGAAGAAATAGCTGCGAAAGGCAAGAGTTTTAATATATTTATTGAAAGCCAGCCAGTTACCTAGTCAGCAAAGTTGACAGCCAATTTAAGAGCCCAATAATTCCTCTGAAATGCAAAGAAGGGCACTACACCAAGAACAGCAAACCCTTTGTCCTTTAGTTAATGATTGTTAATGCATAGCATGGAAGACTATGGTTTATTGTAGGGAGTCAGGAGGTCTGAATTGTGTTCCCAAATCTGCTAATTACTCAGTCTGTGATCTGCAAATTATTTAGTCTTCAGATTTGATTTAACAAAGTACTGAAGATCTATCCATGTCTTGAGTAAATTGATAGTACATGCTTAAAGTTGGGTGAAATGGGATCTTTATGTCATCATTATTATTATTCCCATGTAAAATAGAGAAAGTAATCCCTGATTACCTTCACGGGAAAGTTTTGAGCTCTGGCAATGGAAGATGTTACAGGAGCAGTATTGTTAATATGGACAGCACAAGAATTTCTTGAACTCCTGAAAAATTTAAAACCAGGAATTGTTATATTCTGTAAGTCTATTATTACGGCAGTAATTTCCGAATATTCTGACTTCAGAAATAGTAGTAGTAAATGATACAAGTGAAAGGCTGCAGTACCCCTAATTGGCCTTGAGGAGGAATATTTGAACAATAGATGCAGGCTGCATCTCTTTCAGAGCCACTGGGACTTTATTTGTGGAAAATAATATGCAGCAATTACTTGTTACTAGATGCGAGTCACAGTCATCTAAATATAATTATGCATGCTTTAAAAATTAAAAGCTCTTCCTTGTAAGTATGTGACTTATGAGGAGGTTCTGCTTTAAAACAATCATATGTGACAAAAGTTTGGAAGCTTATTGTATGGATTCATTTTTAGAAATGATGTTTTAAAAGACTTTATTTTTTAATTTGTATTTTAACTACTTTTAGAATTAAGACTTTGTTCCAACAATGACTTCACAAGAAGATTAAAAGCTTAAACAGTTCAGAAGAGATTCAGAGTTGGCTATTTGAATCATGCTTTTTGTTGATATCTTTTTAAATTATTAACTATTTATTTGACATATAATTGTATTATAGAAAGGGAAGATATTAAGGTTCCACACCTCTTCTCCTTCAGTGAGGTGCATGAGACCACAAATGCACCAGGAAGCTCTTCATTAAAAATAAGAATGGCAAAATTTAATATTACTAAAGATCTAAAAAAAAAAAGAAATAAGTTGGAGAGAGGAAGAGGCCAATCTTTGTCCTTCTTTGTTATCTTTTATATTTATTTGTTGTCTGAGGGACATAAGGTGATTTTTTTTTCTTGTAAGTACTTCACAGGCCACTTTTATTTCTGCTGGCTTCTTCAGCTCCACATATCCAAGGACTGGTCCTTATTAGGGTCTTTTGAAAAGAAAGTGATGGGTTCTGCCTCTGTGGTCTTTGTCAGCACTTAAGGATGTTTGTGTTCAGCAGGGTAGGTATTCAGCAGGGATATATAGCAGATCAGCTTCTATGCATTGAGGAAATTTTGTTTTCCTGTAGAAGGATGTAGTAAAAAAATCTGGTTGGTATTAGTGGATGTTCAACTCAAGAGTGTGAGTGTCATCAGAGAAACTTCATGCTGTAGGTGTGCTGATTAGATTTTAATTCAGAGTATTGCCAAGAAACCTGTAGTGAGTAGATTGTCATGGCATAGAGATACTGAAAGTCCTCACATAGATCACTTAAACTCTGATATCATTGTTGAATGCAGAAGTAAAACTCTGTGTATATGTGAGATTCCCTTCGCTCTGGTGGATCCATGGGTACTTGGCACTGACTTTGTGGGAGGATCTTCAGCTGAAAACAACATGGTAGAGTTCAGAGCAGGCCTTAAAGCAAGCAGGTGATGCTATTGATGGAAAGGCTCTCTTGTTTGGCCTCTGCTGAGTGTCTGTATCGGGAACTGTTTCAACCCAGCCATAGCTGGGAGGCTTGAGCCAGTTATTTCTGACACGGCATCTCAGTTTTACTAACTCGTGTCCCTGGGCAAATCACTTAATCTCTGTGCCCTGTTTACACAAGCATTAAAAAAGGAAATTTTTTTCTACCTCACAGACATGTCCTAAGTGTTCATTAATGTTGGTGCAGTGCTTTGAAGTTATAGAGTGCTTTGAAGTTTTTGTCCTTTGAAGTATTGTTTTCTGACTTCTCAAAGATGAACATTTATTTCTTAAATTAACACGTGCCCATGTTTTCTATCTTATTTTATGTTGCTATGTCATCACCAAATACACATTTCATTTTCTCTCATTTCTCAAAGATGAAAGCAACCCAAACTACACCTTGCATGTTACTAACTGAAGATGTGAGGTGCTGTGGCCCTGGGAGTGAGAAACCTGCAGAGGTCACCATTTCTCCACCGAGGTGTTCCCACTCGAGCCTGCAGCTCTGGTGCCTGCTGCTGCCCAAACGGCATCTACTGCAATGGAATGACTTCCAGTAACTCCTTGTGATCTCCAGGGCATTTTCTTGATCAAATTGGTGGAGAATCAAACATTAATAACACGGTTTCCCTCACCGTGATAGTTTTATGTTTCCCAATATAAACTTCAATTTCATTTGAGACAGTTGTTTGCAGTAATGCCAGCTGTTTATTGGGAACATATCTCACCATAGAGTAACTAGTCTGTAAGAGGTAACAAAGCCAACATCATTATCTGAACATCATGAGGGATGGAGAAATATATCTGAATAATCAAGGCTTTTTCATTAATAAATATGGCTCATGAATAAAGCTTTGTTTTGGATAACCAGAAATCTAAGCGTGGCTTAGCTGGTTGAGGTTGGGCTATATTTAGCCATAGCTAGATTGAGAAACAGCAGTGTTAGAAGTGTTCGTGATGATGATTAGAGTGCACTTGACTTATAACACTGGAAGAGAAGCTGACTAGTCAGAATGTCTGCAAAAGAGACAAATTGTAGTTTTGCCTAAAGATTAACTGCAGTAAATTAGGGAAGTCAGAAGAGGAGCTTTGGCACCGAGTGATCTTTCTTGTGCTAGTCGTATTTCTGTGGAGAGTAGGCTCGGGTCCTTCCTGGTGCTGAGAAACCTCAACCCTGGCTGGTATTTAAATGTGAGGTGGTCTTTAGAGTAGTTCTAGTCCATCCTCAACAAGTGTCTCATCGGGGGCCTGCTGAAGTGAGGGTAAAGCTGACCTGGCCAGCCTTGTTTTGTGTCCCAGACTAGCTCACTGGGCTCCCATCTTACTGTCTTTGCAACCTATTCACTGTCGGGGCACAGCCACCTCTGCAGAGACTTGTGCCAGGTCCTATACTTGAACGAGGTACCTTGCAGTACCTGGCCTTGCCCACTATTCATGGATGCTTTCAAAATACTAAGTAATAATACAACAGCTGACATAATAATTCAGGTATTTTATTCTATTTCCAGTACAAGTCACAGTGTTATCCCAACTCCATAGTACTATTTCCTCAAGTATAACCAAATTAAAATTGTGTTCAGTGCTGTACCCGTGTGATGCAAAGTGTTGTTTTTTTTCTGAAGATTAGTGTGTGCTTTTAAGAGTTAGCCAACCTGGGGAGCGTCCACTGAATGGATGATACCCATCTGCAAAGTGCTGCTGATGGCTGTAAATGCTGACAGAGCAGGCTGCCTCTCTGGATCGAACTGTAGGAATGAGGCTTAACGTCCATAACTCAGCCAAGGAGAGGATTAGGATTGTTTTCAGTTTATCATACATGTGTTAGTGAAGTTTAAGAAGAGTGAGCGAACTACTTGGAAACCATTCAGGTTTCTGAACAATTAGATTGAAGTATTTTTCCAACGTTCTCCATGGAATTAGGTGCCAGGTAGTTCTCTGAGAAGCTGCATAGTGGAGGTAGAAGCTTCACAGAGCTAAGCAAAAGAAATGTTCTTGTTTCATAACATAATAAATAAAATAGAAGTTAGTTTGAAATAAACAGAAAAAAATCTAAGTGGGGATATGATGAAATACATAGTTACTGTAATTTTCATAACACAAAGTGAAACCAGAAACATTACCATTTTTGTGTCTAAGTGATGAGTATTACTAGTTATTTGTTTGTACATATTTATTCTGCAGAAGTCTTTGCTGTCACATGCTTAATTTAAATTTAAGAACTAATTTGCCTGTTTATCGTCTGACTACGCCTGGACACTAACACTAGTTTTGCTAATGAGGAGTTACCATTTTCCAGTTAATTCACTTGAAGTTGTATCAGTGTCATGATTTTTACAATTTTAGAAGTTGAAATGTGTCCTTTTAGACCAGCATTAGTGGAATGCAGTTATAGCAAAATGCTAGCCCTCATATCATTAGCATAAAATGTCAATGATGTAAAAGTATTAAGTTACTAAATGCTGAGGCAGCTTCAAGGATCAGCAAAACCAAACAGACAGAGGGCCAGGGGGTTTTCTCCAGAATGGGCAGATTTTTTTTTTCCATTTTAAACCAAACAAGCCCTTGTGGTTTTGAGTCAGGAACATATACTTTGTCAGTGAAATCCTACAGAAGGCAATACTCTATAGAAGTTCTTTAACTGTTGAAGACCAAGATCCTCCTTACACTCTGGTCCTCACTGGGCTAACCTTCCTGGCAGCATTACCCCCGGAAGGTGAATACAGCACTGCCACAAGATCTCCCACAGAAGCCTTTTGGCCAAATGTGCTTTGTAGATGTAATTTGTGAAGAACCCTCCTGAATTTACACTGGTATGCAAACAGAATTTTGTTCTTACTGATTATAAAATGGGACTTTAAAAAGAAATAATGTTTTGCCACATCATAAACCAGTTTTAATTGCTATTATTTGTTAAGTTATCCTGTTTAGATGTCTAGCATCAGATATAGTACAGACCTTTACCTAAACAGTGTCATGCTAATGAAGTCTCCACACACACTTTGAAATTTTGCCCTGAGGAATCCATTTACAGTAAAGAGTATATAAATTTTATGTATTGTGTCAAAATTTTTCAAATCTATTTAATTTAGTTCCATAGCAGGTTTTTTTTTACTGAACTTGAAGAAATCTAAAACGTAGTTCAGTGTGGAAAACAATACCATTTTTTTCCCCCGGTAAGAGAAATTGTTACAATTACTCCCTAAAAAATGCAGTGTCTTCTGAGGCAGTAATTGTAAGCTTTAGCTTCTAGTAACACCTCCAGCAGCAAAAAGGTACTGCAGGTGGGCGAGCAGATAGTAGTGAACCCAGGCTCAGTTAATTCCCTCTTTAAACCTATTAGGGAGCAATTGAAACAGTTGGGCCTGGCTGAGTCAAACTGATCTTCCTCACAGACTTCCTGTAATACAACAGAGAAGATTCCATGCATCTGTTGCCTTCTCTACAGCTGTCATTTCAGGCCTCCATAAGCTTTATTTTATTTTATTTTATTTTATTTTATTTTATT
>JANHFX010028977.1:0-14693 GCA_027560015.1 Chloroceryle amazona | reverse complement strand
ATTTTATTTTATTTTATTTTATTTTATTTTATTTTATTTTATTTTATTTTATTTTATTTTATTTTATTTTATTTTATATTCTAGCTTTGTTTCTTTTTTGTCTGTTTACCTTGAAAATGATTCCTGTATTCCCTGATCTTTGAGTTTGGGAAGATGCCTATTAAATTGTGAGTGCTTCAGGTTTTTCTTGTTGCTGTAGTTTTACAGAGGATTGACAATTAGCACCATTAAAAAAAAAAAAAAGATTGTGTGCAAGCTTATTTGTGACCCTTGAGTGTCTGTAATTCCTACTGTACTTCTTTGCTTCTCAGTTTTTCAATAGCATTGTTCACTGCAGTATGAAAAAGCAAGGCAACTCCAGATTAAGAACGAATCCCTGGCAGTGGTACTTTAGCTTGTCTTTGTTACTTTGTCTGGAATGCTGTATTTAGAGAAGAAGTAGCTTGGTTTTGGTTATCTCATATTAAATGGCTAAAATACAACTTTCATTTAAATTCTACTCGTCTGACCTATCTGCAGTATATCTTCCCTATTCTATCTAAATCTCTTATCTATAGCACTTCCCTAGTCTTTAGACAATTCAAATTACTCAAGGGGTTTGCTAGTAACCACATTTTTTTTTAAATGCTATTTTTTCCTTCCTTCCTTTCTTCTTTTGGAAAAAGATATGGAAGCATGTAGTTCATTTTTTCCAATTTGGTGAACCTTTTGTTCAGTTTCACAGTATTTGTCATTGCTAGAGGGTTTTCTGAGGCACATACTCTCGAGTCTTTCACGTTATCTCCTCTTTCCAGTTCTGACAGCTTCCCCTGTCTTCTCTCTGAGTCCTCTGGCTTTGACTGACTGTTTTGGTTCCCCCGGAAGGTGCACGTCTTTTTGTACATCAGGAACCGGATTCCTGCACCTCACATTAGTTCCCATTCAGCAAAGTATATAATTATACATCTAACTATCTGCATTTCCTATCTTTTTCTGAATTCTGAATTATGCTTTAGCATTAAGGAATTGATTATTTGGAGCATCGAATCAGGACTGTTTGTTTGGCTCCATGAGAAATACCCGTGTTGATTTGGATAGCTCCCTAAATCACAAAGCCCTGACAACTCCTCCAGATTCATGGTGTTTTGCTTTCCTTGGCATATCCCAAAACATCCTTCTCTGTTCAGCTGCACCTGTGATATTCCAGCAGCTCTCTTTGTTCCCAAGCCATTATGTCTTCCTACTCAAATTTCCATTCAAAGAGTGATTCATGCAGCAGGGGAAAGGCATGACCTAGCTGCCCCCTCAGTTTCCATCGCTTTGCAAATCATGTGCAGTCTCATCTGAACCAGAGCTTTCATTGCAGACTTCTCTATTCTTATTCCTGGAACTAATTCTTTTATTCCTTACTCCTGTAGTGCACTATAAGCAGAGAAAAGTTTGCTGCATGGAGAGGTTGCTAATTTTTTTTTTAAATAGCTTTGGTCATAGGAGCAATGCAAACACATCAGTATGGATTTTCTTTCCCCTAGGAATGCCTTTTCTCGCCACAGATAAATACATGTGGTTGTTACCTGTGCTGTAGATACTCTATGAATGAAACACAACCTTGACTCATTGTACCAGCATCCTTTTTTTTTTTTTTTTTAACAATAGCTTTCATACTTTGAATGTTTGGTTCTGAAGACCAGCTGGAGAGAACTGCACACCTCCACCAGCAGTGTTTACCAGAGCTGCATGCCCTGCTGCCATTGTTTCTTAAGCTCTTGATGTCTTCCACTGTTGCCTGTACTATTTTCCTCTTCAACCTTTGGTTATACCTTATGCCTTTTCAAGTCTCCTCTTCCACCATTATTCCTCTGTCATCAAGCCCCCCACTCTTCTACAGCTTCTGTCTCCTTTTCTGTGCAGTAGTAACATTCCCTATTTGAGAAAATTTTTAAGGTTTGGGGGGTTCTGTTTGTTTGTCTGTCTGTGTTTTTTCCCCTTGCCTAAGTAGCAGTTCTGGGTTTACAGGGCTCTTAGGATTAAATTGTGTTCTCTGGGACACCTGCCAGGTGACGTGGTACATGCTGAAGAGGCATCTAGATCCACTGCAGTCTACCTGTAGGTATATTTTCTGCTGTTACGTTCCCAGTGAAGCAAACTCTTTGGCTCAATGTGTATAGCATAATAGTACACACAACAGTAATATGCCCACTGGGGATTTTAGAAGACCCGGATTAAGGAAAGACTTTTTAGCAAGTACTTCTGTGGTGAATTAGCTACAGTAAGTAAAGAGATGAGCTAGAGAATCAACCTTCTTTTTCCTTTGTGTGACAAGACATAGGAAAAGCTTAGTTCCAGCTAAAAATTAATATAGCATCATGAAAATGGGATCAACATGACATTAAGAAATGAAAGAAGGGATATTGTAGTGACAGCTCAAGCTATATTAATAACTTCATGTTTAATTCAACAAAATATCACTCTTTAAAATTTATCTGAAGCAACCAGAGCTTGCAATAGAATTGAGAGCAAACCTACTAGAAAGTATACATGGCAATGGCATGCTTCCTGGGAATATTGGCAAATTTTAGCTTAATTGTAGCAGATAACAGCTCAGATTTGCACTTTCCATACTGGTTTCATTTGGTATCTTTTTGAATCTTTTAAATCAAAAACTATTAAACATCTTCTGTGCTCTGTAGGCTTGCTTTTTGATAGTTTATTTTATAGCAGGTTGCATTCATGTTATCTAGATGTGACTTTCAGTTTTGCATGGATTGGCACCAAAACCACCAGGCTGGTAGTTTGTTCCCCCTTCCCCTCTTTTACTCCCTGGCATAATTTCCATCCAACAAAGCCTTTCAAAAATAAGGAAGGAAAAGGCCTTCCTGTACAAGCTTCCTGTGAATCCTGTCCAGATACAAAAGACTTGTGTAAAAGCTTGGCAGGCAATCCCAGCATATGCCACTTAGTGACTTCCTTATTTTATGTTATCATTCCACATACAGCAAATGAATCTGAAAATCAGAGTAATCTGAACTCATTTTCAAATAAGAAATTTCAAATGGTAAATTTCCTATCTGTGTATAACACCCACGTTTTAAATTAGAAGTTTTGAATGCTGACAGCATTAGTCATAGGAAATCCTGTATGAACATCCAGCTCTTAAGTTGGAGCTTCCCCTAGATCACACCATAGAAGGAGTTTGTAGGAAAACATTCTGTTACTTTTGAATACTGCGTTGGTTTTTAACCCCTTGCATTACCACTGCTGCTGGTATGACAGTGCTTTTTTTCTAGAGCCCGTTTCACATTTTCTTGTGATCAGAGTGGTATTGAAAAGCTATATCTTCAATGCTAAGATTTTCTGTATTTCAGTAATGTACCAGTAGCATTCTGTAGGTACATGTGTGTATGCATACACACTCCATGAACATCAACAGTCTTTAGTGTATGCTACTCATAAAAAAATAATTAAAAAAATAAATACTGTTTTTAGAATATTATTTTTGATATAAGGGAGCCAAGTGCTTCTTATAGCAGAATGTAGCATTTCTTTATAGTTCCATATATATGGTTAATTCAGTATTTTAAAATATTCAAAATGATGTTCACAGAAGCACCGTAAGAGCTTTGACACAGGCCTTGCTGTGTGCACTTTTGCTGGTTAACCCATTCCCTTTCCCACCCGTCCGCCCCTCCAGCTCCCAGAGAAGGGGCTGGGACGTGCGTATCTGGCTCAGCTGATCCGCTGCACAGGACACTGCCATCCTGGAGGGGACAGTGGGGACCTGCCATCCACCCTCTCCTGCGGCTGTCATTAGAAAGGTGGCCGTCACTGTCAAGCAACCTAATAAGCCATGGGTGAAGATAAGATGTTAAGTTAGGTGTGCCCACAGATCTGTGTACAGATTCATTCTCTGTTCTTGAGATACAGAATGTCTTGGGTAAAAGTGAGGCAAAATCACAGGTTGGCACAGACAGCAATTCACGTGCACCTTAAGTGCTGTGGAAGTCATCTGTGAACAGCAGTGGGACTACACTGTGCTCAGAGGAGGATTTCCTGGACATGAAATTCAGTGTCAGCAGTGTGGTACTGCCTTAAAGAACAAACTTGTACCATGATGCTGAGAGGGCAACTATGTTAATACTCAACATGTTCATTATCAGCTTCAAACAAACTGTATAGCTCAGTAAAATTGGAAAGCTAAAAAAGCCAACCTAACTTTGTAAATTAAACCATAACGTGATCGAGGCATGACAGTAACATACGCAGCTATGTGGCACAGGGTCAGTTTTGCATTACATGGGTGAAGCAGCTTTGGTAGTTTCTTTGTCTTTCTTTAAAGGGAGCCCTCCCACAGCAGACATTCTATCTCTTTAAAAAAAAAATAAAATTTAAAATAATCCTGGTTACCATTTTCATTTAGTGGGAAAATCCCACACATGTTGAGTTCTTGTGGAACAGCTGGCTTAAATTAAGGTTTCAGACTTAAGGAAGGAATCCCAGAGCATAAAGTATCAAATAATAGCTAAATTCAAGATTAGGATGAGGCTTGTGATGTTAGGCATTTCGAGCATACATTAGGCAAATGAACATCAAGAATCATAATGGTTTGGTAATGCTGTGAGTCATAGTACTCCAGTTTTAGATCAAAATACAGCAATGTCTAAATATAGTTTAATACAGTTTAATAAATGAATCAAAAACATTTTAATATATCATTGTTCATAAGTGAGAGGATTTAGATTATGCAAGTACTGATGGGTGACAATAAAAGAAATCAAAAGCTATTAAAAATTCTCCAGTTTTGAGAGCTCTACTTTTGTTCTGACTCTTCTCATGAATTTCAAGGTCTTTCATATACTTTTGGAGCTTCATCATTATAAATAATAACTTTTTGGTTGCAGAGGCAGAAGTGATAAATTTTACTGGCTACATGGAGATTTTCTGTCTGTTTTCAAGCTATACTTACAAAACTTCTCTTTTGTAACTCACAGGCTCATGGAGTCAAAGAGTAATTTCAGAGTGTAGATCTCCATGAAGTCAGTATTATTATGAAGATCCAAACCAGAGGGAGGATTTAGGCCAAGACATAGTTCTTTGGTTTGGGACTTCTTGGATTTGTTTTTAAGACAAGACCTGGACTGCCTTGGAAAAGGAGAATTAAATTCAGTACTTCTCTTCTGCACTGCGGATCTCCCTTGCGCTTCGCACAGCCAGCAGTTACGGAAGATCCTGTATGTGACTGGGGAGTACCTCCTCATGTAAAGCTGTAGGTGGAATTTGAACTCAACGTCATTCCTTATTGTGCTATTGTCTGATATCAGATGAACCCCAGAAACACGGAGGAGTCTGGTTTTATTTTTGTATGTTAATTGCTAGGTCTTGTTTGTTCCTGTTTCTATACAGCTGTACAAGACAAGGAATTTTATTTCGGCTTAATGCCCTTGGATGACTACTGCCACTGCCTTCTGAGTCAGACCCTCCTGAAGAGGCACTTAGTGGTGTGCTTTTGGAGACTGATGGGCCTGCACTTCTGTGCTGCGCTGGGCAGTGTATTCCCAAAGGGGGTAACGTTAGCTCTTCCTTCTTAGATAAGACTGTGGATGTGTCAAAACACTTGGAACTAAATTTCAGGAGAAAACACCATTAGAAAGGCTCCAGAAAATCAGGCAGCAGCATTCTCCTACTGAGCTGCTGGTGTTCCTAATTTGCACCAGATTTGGGAATTGAGCCGTTTCTCAGGAAAAAAATAAAACAAAATTTTTTAAAAAAAATAAACAACCAAAAACTGTTTACAGAAAAAGAATAACTGTAAATTCTTTCCTTCCCTGAGCACATTACTCTGTTGCTTTTGTCACTATACTTTATCATCGTTACCTTTAGAGTTTGCAAATAGTAACTGGCTTTGCTAGTAGCAAATAGATATTCATGGTACTGGCTGTGAGAGCATTTCATTAATTGAGTTGCCACTTCCAACCCACAGGCACATAACCATGGAAGCAACAGTTAACATTAAGTTAAACCCCAAGCCTTTCTTATATTGCCAGTCTGGCATTTCCTGTCCAGTGAAAAACACAGAAGCAATTTCTGCGCAGAAGAATGATAACGCACTGAACAGAGGGGGCCAAGGAAATAGCTTGAAACTAATTTGGGGTGTGCTGGTGTGTTTTATAAGTAAATTCAAAACAGACATGGAAACCAATATCAGGAACATGTGCAAGAAATTCCATGTATAAGACTTTGAATAATAACCTCACTGCCCTCTTAAATGATTTGAAATATATATGTGTAAAGTTAGTCATCTAACAAAAACAGTTTCATAAGCAGGTATACGAAGGACTCACAGTTCCCATTCACATTAATGGGTGCATGAAAAATGTTCACTGTGAAAGTTAAACCATGTTTTATAGTTCTGTCCATATGGGAAGTTGAACTTGTTTAACCAAAAGTGTGAATTCAAATTAAGTCAGTAAAACTGGTGCAAAAGTCTGCCTGGGCATTTTTCTAGTGTAATTTAAATCGGGAAGAATGAATTTAAGCCTTCTTACTCAATCTCTGCTAATTTGAGGATTGCTGCTGAGCATTTCTTTTGGAAGATGCCACATCCCTACTGCTTGTACCTGCATTTATGTTGCACCTCCCCTATTGCCACCCATCATTTCAGGTCTTCGCAGAGCTGCGTGGTCGACTGAACAAGGGGAGTGATGCAGACTAAAATAAGTATCCTTCAATATTCCAAAAAGTGCTACCAGCACAAATGAGAAAGTGGAAAAAAGGAGGCAAAGGAGGAGGGAAAAGGTGGCTGCTCAGGGCGGCACCGATGTGAAAAAAATGCTCACACACATCAAAGCTGAGCTCCCTAAGGCCAGGAGGCAGATCTGTCGGTGCTCGCCTGGCAGCAGCAGCCCTTGGAGCAGCAGTAGCCAACTATTCAGCTACTGCAGTCCGTAAGCAGGCATATGAACCTGAACTGCTTTATTCGTAGCCTCTTAAAACACCACAGCTAAAGCACTCAAGGTCATGCAGCAAGACCACAAGTTTTATTGATAAAGACTTTGCATACTCATGTACCACTTTGAAGTAATCAGTTTTAAAGAGCTAGAGCTTTGTACCTTTCTCATGAAAATAAAAGTTTCGCGAGGCTAAGCAAATTCCCAATAAGAAACAAAAAGTCTCTTGAGGCAAAAAAAGGTTTGCTCATTTTCCCTTTCTTTCTTTCTGCTCCGGAAATTCTGACAGCCCAGTTTCCCAACATAAGAAGATAACTGTGATATTTAAGCACATTTTCTTTCAGGTATTTATCAGTGGCCTGATTTCCAAAACTGGTACATCCAGCATCTTTAGGACTTGTGCTACTTTTTGGTTCACTTTACCAAAGTTACCAAACTTCGGTTTGTCAATCAGGATTTTGAGAAAGAATCACATTTGCCAACTTTATTGCTACTTTAGCAAAATTACACAGAAACAAAAGCTGTCTGTAATTGTGAAGTTTAGTCAGGGGCACTTCCCTAAATATACTCCACTTAGGTGCTTTGGGAAGTGCAAAAGTGGGGAAGTAAAATTCAGGAGTCTCTAACCAAGCTAAGGTAGTAAAAGCATAGATGAATCTGCAGAGAGAAAAGCAGCCTGGCCTTTCACAGGTCCCAGCCCTGAGAACTGATGTAGTGGGAAGGATGTGCTGCTACCTGCAGTGCTGCACTGGAAAGTTACTGGTTAGAAATCTCTTATTCAAGGAGAAGGAACCTGTGCAAAGACCACTAAATTCTGCTCACGCTCCGTCATTTTAAGAAGGAAACTTTGCTGTTAACTTTTCAAGGGCTAGCTTAGGTCAGTAACCTTGCTGTTGAGTAAACTCTCAACTCTCATACTGTCCGTTCTAAAGTTCAGAGGAGATTCAGAACTTCTTAAGTTATGTCTTCCCAGTATGAATGGCTTTGTGAGTTTGAGTAGCAGCATTCGCTGGACTATGCCTGCATCGTGCATGTTTCTGTGACTTGTTACCTGAGACATAAAAGGCGTGATACCATCTAAAAGTAACACCCACTAGTTCATCATCATGGATGAGAATTCAGAAAAATAGCCATGGATGCTGAGGTTTGAACCCTTAGTGTCCTCTGAAATAACTGTGGTTATTCTGTGATTAAAATGGTGCAGGGTCTCCCTACTCACTGCAGTGATTATTTTAAGAATTCAGGGAAGCTGTTAAAATTTATTAATTTTTTTTTTTTTTCGTATTTTTGCATGAGAGTGGGTTTCATCTGAAGACTTTTCTGGCTACTACACCACCTGAGCAAAAGCTCCTGTTGCAGGCATCTCTGCATCTTGTTCCATGACTGCTTTTGAGCTCCATCTGCTGGAATTGTTTCCCATATCTTTGGTGTTATTATGCTGCTGGGTTTCACAGGAATTGGTTTTAATTTAGAATAAGGAACAAAGTTCAGAGTTCAGAGAAATGTCTAGCAAGTTGCTGGTCCTTTTGTTTAAAGAATCAACCTAAAGATTGTTTGGAGAATATGAAGCTTGAAACACAAAGTACTTGTGAGACTGAGGAAAAGAAATATCAGTTCTTCCTCCACTTCTGTTTACAGAGTTAGTTTCTAGGTATTTTGTAGAGATTTGGATTATTCGGGTCAGTCAGAACCTATCGAGTAATGTATGAGATTTCAAAATAGGTTACTCACTTTACTCATTTTTCTGAATTAGGATTTTGCTTTGTTTTCCCCTAATGTCCATTGCTACTCTGTAACTAAGAAAATTAGCACTGTTTTCAATATTTAATTAACTTTTTACAAAGCTATTCTTCCCCATTGTAACTGTGTTTCTAGTATTTCAGAATATTTAAGGACAGAAGGGACCGTGATGAATGTCTAATTTGATTTTTGTAGTCCCATTGTTCCCTAACAAAAATGCACTGCAAAGAATAATGTGCAAAATTGGAAAAGAGGGTCCTGCTGTGAAAAACTACTCTAAAACCATTTAAGTAGTCAGAGGCTTTCACGGTAAATTATATGATGACTTTCTACAAGTGTTCTTTGTAAGAAGCACCATTCTCTGTTCAGAGGATATATTCTAATGTTCATGCCAACAGGAATGTATATGTGTAGAATTAGCTTTGCCACCAGCCCGTGAGTGCAGACACCGGTGTCGGCGGCGTGTATAATTCTAAAGAGCAAGCACTTCCCTGGGAGAATCACCTTCTTAAAAAGCAAACCACCTACAATTTGAATTTCCCTTTTCTTTAGTTGGAAGGCCAACACTACGTTCCTTCTCCCTGTCCCTAACGCTCCATGTTACTAAGGTGTATTGTGTTTCGTAATGGGTTTGTGTATATAGTCATTTCAAATATTATTTCCTCGCTGTCCATCTGCCTGTCAGCAACATTTTATGTTTGCTTATGGTGTTTGCAGCTTATTTTTTTTTCTACACAGCAAATTTTGCCTGAGCTGGTTTTAGGTTCTTGATGTGGGTAACTGTATGCTGTTACACCTAAGTCTTGGGAACAGGGGTAGAGAGGAAGAGATGGAGAACAGAGAAAGCGCTGGGCTTGATATTAAAGATAAGTGTTTTTTTCTTTTGTTTTGCGTTTTTTGGGGGTTTTTTTTGTTTGTTTGGTTTGGTCTTTTTTCAGTTCTGCACTGTACTTCTCACGGACATGGTACACCACACTTTGTGGTGTATTCTACAGGTGCCAAGCTTGTTCCAGCCTGAGCTGGTCCACCTGCCTCCGCAGTCTGTTCAGTGATGCTGCCCGGGCTAATAACCCCAGAGCCTCGGTCAGGGTTACTCAGTCAGGCAGAGAGCTGTTCTGATCCAGCTGTATGAATTCCAGCTTTTCCACTGGTTCAGGCTCCACACTCCACTGTGCAGGGTCCATCTGTGTTGTGTGGTACCAGATAAAGAGTGTAAGCCCTCTCTACACTAACCTGGGTGCCTGTAAGTTAGGTTCTTCACTTCCTGCAGTGCTGGGGGATAAGATCATTAATGCATATGCAGCACTGTACTTCATTGAAAAGCCTGTTTAGTTTTTAGAAAGTAATTATAATAATGATTTCTTAGGCTTCTGCATGGGACAAAACTGTCAGTCATTTTTCACAGAGGTTTGGAGGGATATTGTCTGTATTTCCTGACAGCTTCCTGTCAAGTGGAAAGATAGCTAAGGTGATTCTTGACCACTAGACTTCATTGTTAAATGGGCATGCACTGTTTCATGTCAGTATTAAAGGGCCATGTTTTGAGTCCAGTATTTTTTGGACCTACAGAGATGTAGGCAATGGAATGATTTGGACTCTAACAGTAATTGCTGTTGTGTTCTGAGATTGAAACTGGCTGGTATGTAACTCTTTCCCACTGTAGAGTAAGGTAGATTGGTACTGTTGTTTCATTTCTGTATTGACAAGTAATTTGGATTTTAAATTATTCAGTGAGTAATCATGGTCAACCCCACCTTGTAGCTCACTTCTGCTCACGAGAATGAAGTGTGAGGGTTTTTTTTTGGTTTTAGTACAGATCCAAATTCTAATTAATATTCCTGTGTCCCAAACATGTTGTTCTGATTAGAGGCTCTTTGCCTAGGCATTTCTGTGTAGCCTGCCCTGTTTGAAACCCTGCCTTTTTCTGACTTCACTTCCTGAATCCGTTGACAACACTCACAGCCAAACAAAATACACGTTCACAATGCTGTTATTTGCAAAATATTCCCTTGTGAGTACAGCTGGGGCAACAAAAAGAGAGTTTCTCTCTGAATCTCCGAGAACTGAGTATCCTTTATAGAAGTAAGGCATATAGTGCATGAGGCAATTTTAATCTCGGCAGTTAAGCAAGTGTTAAAACTTTGCGTTTCGCCACATCCAAAGGCACGCACGTCTTTCGTTACAGTTGTGCTTATTGATCACTGATTTAGTAATGCGCTAAGAGTGATGAATTTTAATCTATGCTGAAGTGAACCAAATAGCAACAGGCTCATAGCCCGCCGCACTGTTTACAAAACAGATGGAGGTGAAGGGAATATAAATCTCCTTTGCCCTGTCTTAGGCTTGACCCTCAAACAAGATATGGGACCAAAGAAAGGGTTCATTGAAATTGCCCCTCTTCTCCTTTTGGAACAGCATAACTGGCACTAAAAACCATCTTGCCTGACTATATTCTCTGACTGGACACCAGTACCTCCTGAGCTGGACCAAGTCAAATAACTCTTGTCACAGAAACCAACCCATCAGACGATGCCCACTTGCCGAGCAGTGCCATTACTCAGTAACTTTTCTGCCTGTGCTACAGAAGGTCGTTCTTGGGAGAGAAAACACGGAACTGCAATGCTAAATGTCTGTGTGCGCGTATGAGGAGAGGGTGGAGCAGACTGTCACTCAGCTGTATTTAATTAACATAGTATTTTATATAATGTATTTATTTTTTACGTAATTAGGTGATTAAGCAAAATGCTTGCTTGTAACATCTATTCCATAACCCAGCACTGTTGAGAGCTAAACATGCACCTTTGCAGGTAATTAATCTCCTTGCCCTGCTTATTTTGCTAGTTGGCACTTGCTAAATCCCCATAAAACCACACCCAGCAGTGCTGTGTATTATCCCTCTGCTGTCTATTCCTACATATGGTCAAAATCAACTTACCTTCCGGGTTGCTGACATCAGCAAAATGTACTCTTGGCAAACTACAGTATCCTCCTAGTAACCCTTTGTTTGGTTGGTGTTGTTACAATTGTATTCCTCTGACAGCAGCAAACACCATCTAAACAGTGCCTACCTTGACACTTGGATTATGATGTGGAAGGATTATCATATTATTGTATTTTGAACATTGAGACAACCCCTCATATGATAAAATGCATATAATATGGGAGGGAAAAAGTTACAGGAAAGATACTTCCATGATTCCTGTAACAAACTGGCCCACATTAGTTGCAAGTCTCAGGGTATCATTTTGGTAACAGTAAAAGTATATGTATCCAATTATCCTGGCAACTTTTGAAGTGACCTTAAACAAGACTGTTGCTTCAGTTAAAATGACACACTCCTATTTTAAGGAAAAAAAGACATTTTTAAGACTGCCTTCTCTAAAAAGTTAGCATTCACTAATAATGAATTTCTAATCTGGCTGTCTTTTGATAGCATCTATTTCCTCTTAGCTGTTTGGCTCTAAACAACAAGCAGGAAAACATCTGGTCTCCCTTCAAATATATGCTTATTAAATTAAATGAATTGGGTACAGTGTTGAAAATCCTGGTATAATTGTTCCCCCCTGATGAGTTAAGGAGCAAGTTTCAGAGGTATACATGTATATTGCCATTGTGCTAAACCCCAAGATTATTCTGTAAAAAATACCTGGGGGGTGCCAGAGTAGCTGCTATGTTCAGCAAGTTGCTGAAAACAAGCAACAGGAATTGCTGGTTTTCAGCAAGTTGCTTTTTTCATTTCCCACTACGTTCAGTTTATCCAGCTCTTCTATTGCTTACAATTTTAGAACCCAGAGTGACACTCAAAAGGGAAAGGATTTCAAGACAGGGAAAAGGTTATAAAATTATTTTACTGTTGACAGGAGCATTTCCATAAATACAAACAAACAAGGGTCACCTCCTGCCTAGGAAGGAACACAGGAATAAAGGTGAATGTTTCTATTTTTGAAATCTACAGCATGTTTTGGCTTTTTTTTTAATATAACCACTTGCCTTATCTTCTTGAAGGCATTAATTTAATAAAAAGCATGTCAGATCAAGCAGCCAGTTGCTCCAGTTATGGAGCAGTTTCATACGCTGCTTTTCTACCCTTCTACAACCTGTGTAAACTGGGCCACCACAGTTTGGCAGGCAAGCTAGTCAGGTTACAACTGGGAACTACAACTTCAGGACAACTCGTAAAGTTGTACTAATTTAGGGATCAGGATCTAGCTTCTCACACTCCTCCTCACACCTTCTCCAGGACAAGCCTGTAGTTACAGAGAAAGTTTAAGAGAGTCCCTACCCTTCAGAGTTCAGCATAAAGGGCATTTTCCCAACTCAAGTACTAGTAAAAAAATAAAAAGTGAGGGGGAAATGCATTTTAATTATTTTATTTTTCTTAAATATAATAGAACCTTCTAGAATTTTTCCAGAAACAGAAACATTAAAAAATTATACTTTATTACAAATGGTAAACTCAGAGTGCTAAAAAAAAAAAGCTCTTATTTACAAACAATACTGGGCAGTGCCCAAATAAACAACATAAAAATAACTTACAAAGTCATGAAGTAGTTTATTGACATTAATCAACTTTCATAAAATAAAATAAAAAAAGATATGTACATACACAGTTTACTTGAAGGCAGGCAGAATAGTTCTTTTTTTGTTTGTCAGCCTCCCAAACCTCCCTCCCACCTTTTTTTTTTTTTTAAGTAATACTACATAAAGCAATCTACAGTTTCTATTGCAGTTTAACCTTTAATACTGAATGATCATCGAATGTTAGGTCCATGCAGGTCTTGGTCAATGTTAAACGAAGATCTGAACTTCTCATCTGAGCAGGAACAGCACTTCTCGGAGCGCTGCCGGCTGCTTCACTAACAGCTCAAGCTGAAGGCTCGCCAGTCTTTCCACACATGCGCTTTGCAGAGCGCAGGCAGGACTCAGCCTTTCAGCTTTTACCATTAGCTTTACGCATCTGCCACTTTTGGTTTTCTGTTGTAGTTATACCACAATATCACAGTTCTCATTCAAGACAGTCTCTTCAAAACGTTTGCAACTGTTGTGTTAGCATTAGCTGGCACCCGCTGTTGACATGGTTCATGACCTTCTGCTTAAGCTGTGCAACCTGTTCTCTGAGCATGTTGGCAGTGGATGCCAGCTCTGAGTTCTGGGCTTTCAAAGTTTTCACTTTTTCTTCCAACCTGGCAATCCTTTCCAACTTCCTTTTCCGACATTTGGATGCCGCAATTCTGTTTCTCATGCGTTTTCTCTCGGCTTTGATTCTCTCCTGTGACTCCATGTCAATAGGGGACAGGGGAGGAGTCTCCCCTGGCATTTCAGGTACAGTCTGAGGCTCTTCTTTCAAAGCCTGAAGCCTGGGATGCTGCACCGGCATCTGGGGGTTTATGTGATGCTGAGGTGCATAGCCCATGTTGTTCGTGTTGTAGTTAGGTGCCGAGTTGAGCGCGTTGGGGTTGAAGTTGCTGAGATTGGCGTACACTGGGGGCTCGCTGTGCAAATTCTGGTTGAAACTGCTGTTGCCGGCCATGGAGGACACAGGTGCCATGCCGCTGTTAACAGGTTGAGCGGCAGAGGTCACGCTGGGCATAGTGTTCTGGTTGTGCAGTTCCGCCAGGGCTCTCACGAAGCCTTCCGCGAACCCCTCTTGCTCGTCGGTGACATTTTTGGGGCAGAGGAACTGCGTCGGGGTCGGCGTGGTGGTGATTAACCCGTTGCTGGACTGGATGATGAGCCGCTCCAGTTCGGGGGAGGCCAGTTTCAGGAGTCCCACATCGGGGGAGGTGAGGATGTCGGCGTTCTTGTTCCTCAGGTGCGGCTTCAGGTTGCTGGATGGGTCGGACAGGTTCAGCGTCATGTTCTGCTTCAGCACTTTGGCGTTATTATATCCATACCCGCCGCTCTCCGGCGGCACGAAGCTGGCGTTCAGGGCATCCTCGTAGAAAGTAGGCTCCATCTTTGCACTCATAGAACAGAGTCCGCGGAGTGGCGTCGGGAGCTGCGGCAGCGCGGAGAAGCTGCCCGGCCGCC
>JANHFX010028976.1:0-62709 GCA_027560015.1 Chloroceryle amazona | reverse complement strand
TCAGGTCCATGTCCTTCCTGTGCTGAGGGCTCCAGAGCTGGACCCAGTATTCCAGGTGAGGTCTGACCAGAGCAGAGTAGAGCGGTAGAACCACCTCTCTTGATCTGCTGGCCACACTTCTTTTGATGCAGCCCAGGATGGGATTGTCCTTCTGAGCTGCAAGCATACACTGGCTGCTCATGTCCAGCTTTTTGTCTATCAGCATCCCCAAGTCCTTTTCTGCAGGGCTGCTCTCTCTTGCCTCCTCCCCCAGCTTGTATTGACAGTGGGGATGGTTCTGGCTGAGGTGCAGGACCCTGCACTTGATCTTGTTGAACCTCATGAGGTTCACCTGGGCCCACCTCTCCAGCTTGTCTAGGTGTTTCTGGATGATATCCCATCTCTCTGGTGTATCAACAGCACCACTCAACTTGGTGTCATCCGTGAAGTTGCTGATGGTGCACTCGATCCTGCTGTCTATGTCATTGATAAAAAATGTTAAACAAGACAGGCCCCAGTATGGACCCCTGAGGGACACCACTTGTCACTGCTCTCCATCTGGATTTTGAGCCATTGACCACTACCCTCTGGATGCAGCCATCTAGCCAATTCCTTATCCACTGAATGGTCCACCCATCAAATCTGTATCTCTCCAACTTGGTGAGTAGGATGTTGTGAGGGACTGTGTCAAAGGCCTTGCAGAAGTCCAGACAGATCACATCCACAGGTCGTCCCTTATCCACTGATGCAGTCACTCTGTCATAGAAAGCCACTGGGTTTGTCAGGCAGGATTTCCCCTTAGTGAAGCCATGCTGGCTGTCCTTGATTACCTCCCTGTCCTCCATGTGCCTTATCAGACCTTCTAGGAGAATCTGCTCCATGATCTTCCCAGGTATAGAGGTGAGGCTGACAGATCAGTAGTTCCTAAGGTCCTCTTTTTTTACCCTTTTTTAATATAGGTGTAACATGTCCCTTCTTGCAGACTGCAAGAATTCTGACAAGCGCTGTAGGGTCAAGCACCCAGAACAGGATCTTCTCATTCCTTATCCTGCTATGCTAACTTTGCTCTCAGCCTGCTGCTTTAACTTTGGTCCCTACCATTAAACATTAGAGGGAGCTTATTTTACAAAAGTTTATGGTATCTCTACAAAATCTTAGCTGGCTACTCGCCCATTCATAGCAAGGAGTATATTCATTGATTTTTGGGGATCAGGCCCAGCCAACATGGGTTCATGAACAGCAAGTCCTCTTTTAACCAACCTGATCTCCTTCTATGATCAGATGACCCGCCTAGTGGATGAGGGAAGAGCGGTGGATGTTGTCTGCCTGCACTTCAGTAAGGCATTTGACACCATTTCCCACAGCATTCTGCTGGAGAAACTGGCAGCTCATGCCTTGGACAGGTGGACTTTTGCTGGGTTAGAAACTGTCTGGATGGCCGGACCCAGAGAGTGGTGGTAAATGGAGTTAAGTCCAGTTGGTGACCAGTCACAAGTGGTGTCCCTCAGGACTCAGGTTTAGGACCAGTCTTGTTTAATATCTTTATCAATGACCTGGATGAGGTGAACAGATGCGCCCTCAGTAAATTTGCAGATGACACGAAATTAAGTTGGAGTGTCGATCTGCTTGAGGGTAGGAAGGCTCTTCAGAGGGATTTGGACAGTCTGGAGTGATGGGCTGAGGTCAGTGGCATGAGGTTTAACAAGGCCAAGTGCCAGGTCATGCACTTCGGTCACAACAACCCCAGGCTTGGGGAGGAGTGGCTGGAAAGCTGCCTGTTGGAAAGTGATCTGGGGGTGCTGGTGGACAGCCAGCTGAACATGAGACAGCAGTGTGCCCAGGTGGCCAAGAAGGGCAACGGCATCCTGACCTGTATCAGAAATGGTGTGACAAGCAGGAGTAGGGAGGTGATCATGCCCCTCTACTTGGCACTCGTGAGACCACACCTTGAGTACTGTGTCCAGTTTTGGGCACCACAGTACAAGAAGGATATTGAGGTGCTGGAACTGGTCCATGCATAGATAGATGTGGTCTAATGGATAGAGAGATGTTAGGATGAAGGTTGGACTCGATGATCCTAGAGGTCCTTTCCAACCCTAATGATTCTATCATTCTATGATCATGAGAAAACAGGAAATACCCTTTGAATTACTTCCTAAAGAATAATCCTTCCTCTTACTATAAAAGAAATCTAAGAAAACTATCTATCAAATTCACTCTTAAAGATCAGACAAACCTGGAACCATATGGACCTAGAAATTTTACCTCTACAAATATTGTATGACCCCTGAACTATTAAGTTCCTGGAGTTTACTTTGGATGGAACTGTAAGTTGCTTGACCAAAACCTTTCTTATGCTTCAGAAGCACAGTGTCTTTTTGCCCCTGCTTTCTAATTCAGTGTGTGGCCCCAGCCAAGTTGAGCAATAGCATACATTCAGGTTTGAAGCCTCTATGAGTTTCCACACAGTCTGAAGCAGAATGTGCCCCCAAATTCATGGGATATTAATCTCATGAGATGATATTCCAATATTAAAGTTTCTTAGCTTTTTTTACTAGGCTGCTGCAAACTGAAGTGTTACTATATGAACTTGCAGAGTACTAAAAATCACAGCGGTAGCTGGATTTTATTAAGAAGTTTTATGTTTGTGAAATGATTACCCTTGTAAGTATCATATTTCCATGTGAGTAACCTACAGGTTATCTGTCAAAAAAAAAAATGAATCCAGCAGTATTGAAGGTTATGCATATGGATGGATAGTACAAGGTAAATTTTATTGAACTGGGCATTTTCTCTGACATAAAACAGAGTTCATTCCTCTATCCTTCCCTGGCACACAGCAGAGTCCCTTGTCTCTCTGCAGCACAAGTGAAACTAATAGCAATGGACACTTTTTCACTCAGTGTGTGTATTTGAGAATATGGTTCATCAGTGCTCTTTTCAAGGACCACTACTTGTAAAGGGGATGAGGCTACATGATGGATGGATTCTGTGTATGAAAATATGGTTTAGCCTTAACACTTTATTTCTGATATTTCCCGAATAATACTCTGTTCTTTAGCAAATCACTCATTCCCTAAGTTTCAGAATATCTACCCTGTTTCATTGTCAGAAATGGTCTAAACTCAATTCAGTTTAGACAGTTCCTTTCCCAAGATAATCACAGCCTAAAAAGAAGGCACAGGAAATGCAGGGCAAAGTAGCCAAAACTGATCAAGACAGCATAATTTTTTCCTAATACATATGCTGTTTTCTAGACAAATATTCAGCTTGTGTGGGTGTGTGAAACATAGAAATGTCCACACATTTAGCATTTCAGTATCTGGGTCATCACTAGGGAGTCCACAGCCACTTAGATGATCTAAATATCATCAGTTCTTTGATCAATCAACTGAAAAAAATTAAAATTAATTATTTTAAACCATAGTTTTTCTCCATGAATTCCCTCACTTTCTACTTAAGTAAAGTTGGGCTGTATTTATGCAAACTCAGGTTTTTTGCATGAAATATAGTGAGTTTTGTCTTGGCATTCTGGAGTACAAATTTTCTTTGAATTAATTATTTTAATTCAGTCACTATAATCAAATCCAACCAACTATCATAATTTATTTTAAGGATTATTCTGGTTAATGTATTCCTTACCACAGCAAGTAACCCTGGTGGATAGGTCTTAAAAGTTTCAAATGTCAGAAGACTTTAAAATGTTCTGATATGCTACTTTGAAAGTTTGACAACAATCCACAAATTCCCTCTGCTCTTATTCAATCTTCTAAATGCCAGAGAGGGATTGTTTTTAAGATTCTCCAAATGTTTTGCTACAGACTTGCCTAATTAACTTTCAGACTTGTTGCTCAGATACTTTCCCACCAGAAAACATTTTATTTAAATAAAATGAACAAACATGTTATGTTTGCCCTTCAGTTCTATGTCAAAGTGTCTTGAAAGCAAATATTACTGGAGAAGGATTCTCTAAAACCCCACCAATGTTTTATTACAATCTTTGTTTTAACTATGGTTAACGTGACTAATTTTAAAATATGATTATAGGGCAAAATAAGTGACTGTCAATAGCTAGGCAGAGAATACTACTATATTTAGCAGGACAGAACTCTTTGAGAAAATAATTGTCAGATAATACTTAACAGGTAAAATTAGAAATAATATTTTAGTATAACCATATGGTATTAAACCTCTTTAGAAACTCATATTCAAGCAAAAGTAATTCAGATCTGTGTTTCACTGCAACATTAGGAACAGTTGAGCTTGGTTCTAACCATTAAGAGAAACTATTCTACATATTGACAAATTTTCATACATGGAAGCACTGAACAGGAGAGATTTACTGCGGCTTCTGTGACTCTAGAGCTACTTTTCAATGTCTACCCGTTGAAGACTCATGATTCTTTTAAACAGTATGTTTTACAAGAGTCACATCACCAATTGAATGAAAGGCCAGATGAATAATTTTAGGGAATTAAGTTCCAAAATATATTATTTATATAAAGGACATCAGATAATGGTGTAGAATATTATGAACAAATCCCTGCCTCTACATATTGAAGGCAAGGTTAATCCTCTTTGTCCTACAAAACATGAGGGAAGATTAAGAACTAAGATTTTTACAACAATTCCTTGCATTATGAGACACATAAATAATTGCAAGGCAACAGCTTGGCCAACCTTCTATTCACAAGCAAAGAAGGCTGGAGTAGAAAAAATGCGGAAAGACTAAAATGATGTTCTGGGAGAGGTGATCAGAAGCTGGACAATCTATGAAAGTTCAGTCTATTACCTTTAAGATTTGTATTTTTCTTCAAATATATTCAAGAACCTAGAATTCCTGCAACGTATCAGTGTCCTGCTGTCAGTAAAAACATCTGAAATTCTATTCCACTGATCCCTTATGCTGGCTAGTCTCCATGGAAGGTAGCAAACCACTAATGTGAGTAGCTCTACATATTTTATCCCTGTTATTGAACTGTGTAAATAATCATTATGATGACAAATACATATATATATTTTGTTTGGTTGTTTTGTTGTTTTTTTTTCAAAATTTTTGAATTAAAAATAAATACCAACCTCAGAAATTGTATACATTAAGCTACAATTCTGAAAAAGGATTACTGTTATAAAGTTAGATGCTCGTCAGACACTCATCAATAAAGTAATTCTACATTCAGTGGGCAGAGGTGAATATTCTGAAAGTCATTATCACCTTTTCTTGCAAAATCTTCTCTTCACATGCCAGAAAACTAGGATTTCCACTGAATTCTTAGTAAACATCCTAGCACTCAAAGGCAGTGTGAGATAGAACAGTATATCTGTCTCCAAAAGAATAGAATATTTAAGTCATGTATAGTGAATGAGACATGCTTCTATCTATCCTTACTCTCAAATGCTGTCTTTCTGTATGCAATGTACACTGTCCCAGGCTAGTAGTTAAATGTTACTTTTTCTTGACTTTGTCAGAATATTTTAAATACTACTTCTGCAAACTCCACAGTAAGTCCTAAAGGCCTGTGAGCTCTGATGAGAATCTGCATTTTAATATGTAAATGAGTACTTAAACAAAAATACAGAAATTATATATACTCCTTTCAGAGACTTTTATACTTTTTAGGAAGATTTCTTCACCTCAGGATGGCTGTATCTACTACAGTGTAAGCTTTTAGGATGTAGATAAATCATGGAATACAATTTCAGTCCAATGAAAAATAATATCATATAATTTAAATTTTCCATATGTCATTTATTTTAATATCACTTTCATTGAAATATCCCAAATATTTCCAGTTGCCACTGTGTCAAAGCCACAGTAAAGTGAGACAAGTTTGTCCCTGAAAAGTTAGTCAAACACCCAAAAATCTCAACTATTTTTCATATTACAGAAAACTTTATTATCAAGTAAGAAACTGGAAAATTTTTTAAAAGCCATGAAATGTAGGAATTAATTGAGAGTAAGAGAAATTTAATTAATATTTGTAAGCTCCAAATCATGGTGAAAATAAGAGTTGGGTAGTTGTTATTCAGCTCATTTTCTCAGCGACAAGTAGTTTAGGTGACCAAGTTCTGTTCTTTCCATCCGCCTTTTCTTATTATTTGTTTAGAAACTTTGCCAGTCACTGTCTACTTCAACAAAGGAAAAGAAATTTCAAAAATGCTATGTTCCTACAAGTTTCAACACTCTGAGTAAAACAGAGACCTCTGTAGCATAAACAAAGCCTGTAGGGCAAGTTCTCATCTGTTAGGACAACAGACAATCTACACCAGGTAGAGATCTCCCAAATGTAGCTATAGTCACATGTAGGAAATGACATCTCACTGTTTCTGCTGCTCCCCATCTTATTAACCCATCTCTTGTAGGGCAAAGACGGACAAATTAAATGGAAGGAATCAGTGGAAATTTTTGAATCCCCAGATCACAAATCTATATCAAATATAGAGAAGAAAAGAGAAGAAAGAAGGTACTCATGAAGTGAATCACAATTACCTCCCTACAGGGTTCCTATAAGGATAACTGATGTATGAAGATAGCACAGGCAAATTATCTGTAGTGTTCTTTGCTGAATCAATACAGTAGATGTAGCCAAAATAAGCCACATGTTAATCATTCTGCTGATCCCCTACTGCTGGAACAGTTTCATGAATGGTTGGTCCATATCCCAGCTGATTTGAAACAAAATAAAAAAATAAAGCAACTGTTGCTGGCTGACCCTGCATTAAACATCATTTAACTACAGTGAAAAATTTGACCCAGTGAATCCAGAAGAGATTTAAATAGTCATTATTTCATTCCCTGAGGCAGATCACTTTTTGACTTGTAGAATATTTCATATCAAAGATAGGAATTTTTTTTTTTGTTAGTCCTTAAATACTTTATTTAACATTTGTAAGAAGTACTGTTTCAGATCTGATACTAATTTTTATGTTTGATATAAAGATATCAAATATTAATGTCTCAATTGGCATATGTAGTAAATGATAAATTACCATTTTGGTATATCACGGAAATCTGTAGCAACATATTCGAAACAAAACTAAGGCATTTCTACAGCGTTTGTTTAAAATTAATTCTGAGTCCACTAACAGTATAATAACATTTAATGTCAATCATTTTAAAAGTGTTCTGTGTCATAGGGGAAGAAAGCTATTATCAAGTCTAGGAATTAGCAGAAGTGTCAAGCAAAAAAAATAGCCTGTCATACTGATGCTAATACTGATTAAGATCTAAGACACCTTCCCTTTTCCACCTACAACTCAAAAGCAGATAGAAGCTGAAGCGTGTGCATTTGGGATCAACAAAATCTGCAGTCTTTGATTCCCAAGGACCATGTAATTAGATATTGCAATTGTATCCTTTAATTTTGTCCCATTCTTTCCCTTCTCTCTATTATATTGCCATGTATCCTTTCTTTTTTTCACTCTAATGAGTTCATAGACTTAATCCTCCTGCTTTATGTCCCATATTCAAGGAAGTTCTAGTGACAGAAATATCTCAGACTGTGAAGTGTCCTCCAAACTGGTCTTCCATCCACTTTACTAAAACCTTATCAAAGCATTGTAAACCTGAATATTTTCTATCTACTGTTCCATTCTTCTTTGCCTGTGCAGAATAAGCACCAATTTCTTTACATTCAAATATTTCTCTCTTCACCATGACATCTCTGTTGCAGCACTGTCTGGCTGCTTGGACAATATAAGACTAAGTTTCATCATGCCAGCGTACTGGCAGCCTTTCAAAACAATCTCAAATGCATTTTAAAATGATCTTTTGATATTTTGATTATAAGGCTTTTGAAGACAATGAGCAATAACTGAAAAAAAATCTGTGAATCTTGTGAGGAATAAAGTTGTTCACATAGCTCCTACTCATCTATCAAAATGAAGCCTTGATAATAATATGTACTAGCTTTTCCCTGTACACCACTGTCCCTCTGTCCTCCATGCCTTCTCCAAGATCCATCAGAAAGAAAACATCTTTAGAGATCTTTCTGGTTTACTCACATTAAATTCATTCTTATTACTTAATATCAAAAGTTATTTTGTTAAAGAGAAGCATTAAAAATATCATCACTTTTAAAATTGACTATTATTGCAAGACAGATTTTAGTAAGGTATTACAAATTGCACCAGAGAAATCTAACATAACATATCTCAGACAGGAATCATACATTTTAACCTCTTTTAAATAATGAAAGCTATCATACAAAGTAGGAGACTAAATAGCTATTAACCATCTAAAACCTTACTGATATACAGCATCTTTGCAAGTTAATCAAAAATAGCAAATTTCAAGGATGTATTGTTAACTTTACTTTTGTTTCTTTACTTTTTAATGTCTTACACTCTTACACTGCATATTCATCACAACAAATTAATTCCATTTTGTCAGTCTCCTTTTCTTTGAATCTTAGTTTAAGCATGCTCACTTTCAGGATCCATTTTATCTTGAAGGGAAAATGGGAGTATTGAGGTTTTGGGGTTTTTTTGCTATTACAGTTTTGATTTGTTTGTTGGGAGTTTTGGGGGTGGGGCGGTGTTCTTTTGTGCATGTGTATGTGTGTGTATTCAGCATGGAGAAAAGTATGACACTTCTTACCATAATGAAATGGCATGTACAAGACTAGACATACAACATGAACATATCTCACAATAAATGAATGCATTTCTGGTATCTGTCATCACCTCCTTCTATCTGAAAGCTGAGATGGTAGAGATAATATTTCAGGAGAAATTTTTGAAGATGACAGTAATGCTATAGTGATAACAATTGTTAACTCTCTTTATCTTCACCCCTTCCCTTCATACTCCATAATATTTTCACTCTTACCTTTGACTTTTCCAAGCTAAGACTTATTTAGCAAGTTAAATCTTTACTGTTGTTTTTTTTTTTTTCCTTCACCTCCAGAGGCAAAGGATGCCAGTGGGAGAGAAAAAGATAAAGTATAGGGATTAAAGTAGTCTTTATTGTACAGAATCTTTGAATGATTGGGTAAACATTGGTTTTCATTTAGCTGACATTATGAAGAAAGCTGAGTGAATGTCTTCAACAAACAGCAAAGTCCTCCAAATGTCTCAAAGTGAATTAAATCAATCGAATTACATTCGCTAAACTCTTTTTTGGCTACGAAAAATTTGAGGAAAGAGTTTGAAAAGAATTGGTTTATTATTTTTAAACAAATCTTCCATTCATTGGAATATTTTATTGTAAAGTCATTTTTTTTGTCTTCTGGAATTTAAATTTGGATATGTGCTTTTTACTTCTAAATGGATACTTTTTAAAAGAATCATTTTTTTTGAAATTGTTGAAACCATGAAATAAATATTTTATTTCTATAAGACATTACAGAATGACTCCAAACTAAGGTATGCTTTAGGTTGACTGGAAACAAATTCATTTTCTTGATACTCCATTTTGGCACAATAATGGAAGACATATTCTTTATCCAGAAATAAGTTTCTTGAAACTATAAACATTTTATATATGTGTGCAGCTTTATGGAAAATACTTTTCCGTTTTCATTCGTTTTATTTTAGGATGAAATATGAGAGCTAATGGAATCAGTACTAAATACGGGCATGCGTGAAGGGTTGTTTTGGGAAGAAAATAAAGACCTTTATGTCAGTATCTTCAAACTTTAAGGGATAAAAGTTTTTTTCTTCCTCCATCAGTCCCATCAGGGTCAGAGTAAGAACAAGAAAAAGAGACAGAAAGATAGAAAGAGTCATTCAGACTGAAGGAGCAGAAGTTTTAATTGAAGGCTTCCTAAGAGGTTGAACCACCAGAAGCACTCAAAATAAGTTCACATGGAAAGCTATATGCATAAATCCTTCTGCATCCCACATCAAAAGGGTTGATGTCATAGATAATTAACTTCAACAATTCCTAATTTTTAGATTTTAACAGTCTTTCACATTTAATTGAAGCTTTTTATTTATAAAACATTTAATGATTTTAATAGAATGTATTAATTCTATCACATTTTAAAATAGAATTTTAAAATATATTAATTTCAGTCTGATTTAATCTCCTTCTTAATAGTTAAAGTTCAAGTTGGTTCAAGTCCTGGATGTTCTATTCATATTTTGTATTAGAATAAGAGAAACTGTTCATTATGATACCCACATGTATAATTTCATGTTACCAAGGTTACTAGTGCTAGATCATTGACCTTATCTGTGTTAGTTGTTCCTTTTTTAGTAGAATATTTATCATGGGCAAATATCTATTATCTAAAAGTTTGCTGCTATGTATTTATTTCCATTATCATTAATCCTCACTTCCTTTTCCCCTTCCTTATTCTCCCCTCACTTCCTTCCTGGTATTGAAATATCCAGAAAAATAATAACAGTTCATAAATTTCCCAAGGGTTAATGCCTTTCTAAAAAGACTGTGATTTTTAAGCATGAACTGATATACAAAGGAAGTCAACTGAACAAATCCTATTGAAATTCATTAGAATTGTGCATTTTATTCTCCTTCTTGTAAAACTATAGTTGATAGTTATTTCAACTCCTGATGAAACAAAATGCATATAATTGTGCATCAGTTGGTAACTTAGATAATGTTACAAAGAAGATTTCTGAAAATGCATTTTCACAAATCCAGTGATTAAAGATATGTCATTAAAATTATATATTTTCATTATATCTTTTCATTATATTGCCCAGCTCATATTTTAAAAAGCCATCAGCATACTTGACCCCAAAGTGCTCTTTGAAAAGCATCTCTTATTCTGCTGATATGGAGATTATTCCATTTACATTTAAACATCCTAATGTTATAAATTCATCAAGCTGAGTGAACTGTATCTGCATTAAATCTTAGTCATTTTGCAGCACACAAAACCAGAGTATTAGTTCAGAAAATGTCCAGAAAAAGCCCAAACTCACTAACTAAACTCAACCTCCCATATTATTTAAAAAATAATGTTATGTGCTTCTTTCTTTTAATCTGTAGGAAAAGCTATACCTTTCTTCTTGCCTAGAGCTACACTGAGTTGGCCCTGAGTGAGCTTAGTTTTCCCTGAATTTCACATCGAGATAGAGAAGGCTTTCAACAGTGGTCAGTCTCATGTCTGAACCTGTAACAAATGTAGAGAAGTTATACAGAGCTTAGCAGAGAAGGAAAGAAGCCTGAGTCAATATCTAAAATATCAGTTCAGCCCAGCTGAAGCATGTGAACCAAGTGGGTTAGAAACATGAAGATCACTTAGAATGAAAACCCAACAGGCAAGAGGCTGACTAGGGAAGGATCACTTGGCAGCTGGAAGAAGGTGAGTCTGGGATGACAAATAGAATATATAAAATGAGCCATGAATGTCAGATGTATTTCAAAGCAAAAAAAACAGTTATGAAATGCTATTTATCTCTCCCTAATCAATAAAAGCACAAAGGTAAGAAGATAATAAATGGAATATAACATGTAGTATCTCAGGTAATGGAGTAGATTGAAGTCTATAATGAACCACAGGCATGTTTTCCAGGCATTTAGTGGAAGTGTGCATTGTACAAAAGAGAACAGAATTAAAGTGTTTCAGAGGATATTGTCAAGAGACATTTTGCTGAAAGACACTCAGAAAGAGCTATACTACCTGTGAAAGAAAGAAGAAAGAACAATGAAGATACCACTACACTAGCTCATTGGTGATGATTTTTTGATCAGGCAATGTATAAGGTCTATTCAAAAACATCTGTACGGAAGAAAAGTACAAGCATAAAAAGTCAATACTAAAGATACAGCATGCATAGTAAAATAAAATATCAAGGACTAACCTTTTAAGCAAATTCTTTAGTTTTTCTCTTTTTTTTATGCTTCTTGTCATCATTGAAAAGGATGGTTTCTAGAAAAAAAATATGTATAAAAGACAAATTCTTGTGATGCCAGATAAATACACCATATGATGCCAGACGAACAAATTGAGAGCAATGGCATGTTGTTTGATACAATGACTTAAAAAAAAAAATAAAATGTAATTTGAGTCAATGTTATTTCTGCAGCACATTGTCACTTGCCTTAAAGCATCCTACATTTCCACAATAGAATCCTAAACTGAGATTCCTCATGGTGTCATAGCCATCAACATTTGAGTAGACATACTTAGCCTTCCTTTCTTGTCAGTGAAGAGCATAGGTACTTCAAAGGAATGATTCTATTGATTTATTCTAGAGTCTACCTTAGGGTAAGATGAGATCCTAAAGCTGTCTATTTCAATTGACAACTAAGGTGGAATAAAATTGTCTAGCTTTAGTATAAGCTTGTCTAAGTCCTTAAGGTGTCTGAAGTTAAATGAAGCCCACCTTTTAGTTTTGCATAACATCTTTTGTACCCTTCCAGAGAACAGGAATATGTCCATTTGACGATGAAATATAGTGCACAGTTTAATCTGTTATTCTTGTATTTAAAAGCTTCTTTTTTAATAAATAATTCTATTGATCTGTCATTCATAAAGTTTCATGGCAGAAGTTATTAAGCCTTACAGTAATACCAAGGAATGCATATGAATTGATGCATCTTTTTTGTGTGTGTGTGTGTACATATCATGTCTTGCAAAGAAAATTGGATATCTATATGTGGAAGGAACATATGCTTACATATCCGTTTCCATTAAGTATTATCCACTTCATATGCAAAAATCGTCTCTGCCTTAAACTGAAATGAGTGCATTAACTGAAGCATAAAAATTCACCCTCAGAGACTGCTACTAGAATTTAAATCTATTTGTGATATATTTATCAGAACAGATTTAAAATTATGCTTTCACATCCTTTCAATTTCTTTAGGTTTTAATTGTCCATATGAACATTGACTTGAAGTTGTGATTGATTACTTATATAGACTAACTACTTAAAGAACTATAAAGTAGGGAAAAGGCATTGTAATTACATGGTTTCCACTGCAGGTATTAGTATTCAAGAAGAGTGATTTTTCAAAGGAAGATCAAGCTTTACAACCATGAATTAAGAGTCTTTCTCAACATAACTGACATGCTAACTGTCAGGACCAGTCTTGAAAACCACAACAGCTTTAAAATGCTCTATCCATAATTGTGAAATGGTTAGCTGACTGTCAGTTGTTCTATGTCTATATCTAGATTTACTTCCTTATGATGTTTATTCTGTATTAGAAAAGTGTTAGAAGTGTTGACAGTTGTAAGGTACACATTTACTTGCTTCCATTTAATTTTTAATTGTCCAAGACAGAAACCAATTTCTTTCAACATGCTTGAATAACAACTTTTAAAGAGGACCTAGATCACGCAGGAAATATTTTATATTATCTTGACAGATATTATATGCACCTATATTGTTAGGATAGTATTTTATTTCTTATGACTCTTTGACATAGCATGAATAACATGTATATGACCTGAAATTTTATAACATGACATGTAAACCAAATTCATCTCAAGATGAAGGATGCTGTCCCTGGGCTGATTCAGAAAACAAAAGGTCTTTTAGGTGTCGTCATGACTTCTTGTTTCCTGATGCCACCAAAAGGTATTGCTCGAAGCAGAAGTCAGACCTGAAATTTTTACAAAAGCCTTTCCTCAGAACCCTTTTTAATACCCCAGGTTAACACAGACACTATATCATTATTGATATTATATAACTATACAACTGTATATAGCTATGTTGTTAACAATCCTGCAGGAGAATTTGACACAACCTCTGTTGTTTCAGGTAGAGATCTGATCCCAGAGTCTGGTTAGAGCAATGAGGATTTCTGGAAACGGTCTCTGGATCCCAGCAGAGGCATTTGCACCCCCAGCAACACTGGCAAGCATCCAGCTGGCAAGTGAGGGCAATTCTCCTGTTTTCGAGTTTTCCTTTCCTTCCTAAATGTCCCTTGACTCAAGTCTGGTGTCTATCCTGGCCAATATTTAGGCTAACCTCATCTTTCTAGTTTAACAAGAAAAATGTAACCAGGAGAAAGGAGGAGAAACTACCTGGTAAAACAGCTCTGCCTTTGTTTGCATTTCTCACAATCTGTGAATATTAGACACAGTAACTAATAGTGTTTTGCACTAATATAGGTCATTTGCTTCTGAAAGTGATTTGATTCTGAAAGTGATTTCTATGTACTGATGCAACATCATGCTAGACCCTTAATATAGGCAAGCATTACATTTATAAAACAATACAGGAACAGTAGTGGTTCCACTCTTCTATTACTTGTGGAATAAAATCTGACAGCTGGAAAAAATGTTTTAACATAAATGTTATTTTTTAACACCACTAAAATTGTAATTCACAGGTGTTAATTGAAATCACAATAATATAACCTTTTTTTTTTTGTCCCTAAAATTAATGTGTTCACAAGGAAAAAAAATGCATGATTCTGACAGTGCCATAGTAATTACAAAGAAGTATGGTGTTAAAGCAAATGTCCTGCCATTTTAGCATTCCAGGATAGTGAAATGGAACAACAAATATTTCGAGCTTTTTCTTTGAAAACATATATACATACATGCATAGGTACATGTACATACTAGTTCCTCTAAAACTGATTTTTTCTTCTTTTCCGGCTTGTCCACTATTATAAAGATCTTTTGTTCTGAAGTCCTCTAAGAGCTTTTACATATTTGCAGAAACATCAGCACAAAACCTTCATTAGCTATAATTTGGTATGTATGTTGAATACTGTTGTTCAGAACAGCAAACTTTTTCAGCTAAACCTCACATGCAAGGGGAGCATGCTTTTCGAAGGCTTCATTCCCAGTCAGAAATCAGTTTATCAACTAGAATAAAACTTTGAATTTCTCATTTTGATTTGTGATCTTTGTGATTGGATGGAGAAGATCTTATTTTTTTTTTCAATTGAGACTTCAGTGGTTAGCACTTATTGAGTTTAGTAGTAGATTAGAAAGATCTGATTTTTCAGACAGCTCTAGTCTATGTCATAGCTGATTGGCATGGAGTTTTTTTCCTGATGAAAAGGATTAAAATAACTCTTGCTTGGACATGGACAACCCATCTCCTTTAAATACTAAATTTGTTTATCTGCACTGCTACAACCCAGATAGCTGATGTTAGAACCAGGGTGCCCTTCAAGAGAGTTAGAGGTGAATAATTTCAAAACCAGGAAACAGTTATGATAATGTTCTAGTCAAAGGTTAACAATAAGTTGAATGAATAATACTATTGCTTTAGTTTTGTATAGTGGGGTTGTTTAGCAATATGCTTATATGAATGGCAATGCTCAGTGCATGAAAAAAACCCTGAATGCATAGACATTTCAGTATCATCCTGACAGGAAGAAAAAAAAATAACATGAAACATGTATTAGTCATTTTATTAAGTCAGGGAAAAGCAGTGAGAGAAAAGTTAAAATTATTTCCTGTGAACAACCTGTGGAAGAATAAAATTTATTAAGAAATTAAATAAGTTTTTAAATATGATGGGATAGGGATGAAAGGAAGGGATATGAATTTCAACTGAGCATCAAATAGTGTACAGAAGAAAGAGTGAGAAACTGAAAACAGTAACTGACTAAATAAACATGCTCTTTTGTGACAGTGGGCTTGTTTTGTAAGTCTATGTCTTTGGCTTGCAGAATAGCTCTATCACTAGCCACTTGCAGAGGTATGCATTGATCTGAGCTCAAGACAGACAGATAGAGAGTGCAGATACAGAGAGATGGTTAGTATGATGGCGATCCGTAAATACATGACCATTTCCATATCTACATGAAAATATAGCTCCAGAAGCTGTCCAAAGGCATCTGCCCAGGACAGTGTAAGAGCTGGCTGAAGTAGGGGACTTGGGGAAGAGATCCCTTCCCGTAATCAGTGTTATCCCAGACAGGTCCCTTGGTATGACTACTTGAAAAATAGAATATGAGAGAGAAGCAGTACACTCTCTAATAAATCTATAAAGACTGATAGGAAGTCTTAACAGAAACATAAGGCAAAAATACTCTTCTGCAAACACAATATGCAGACTTAAGGCATTATGTGTGGCATTATCACCTGCTCACTCTTTCCTTACCTAGACAAAACTTCAAAATCTTGGGAATGCCAGACACACAGATTTGTGACCTTAAAAAATTTAACTGAAGTCAGCAAAGAAATCTCAAAGGAAAATAACTCTACATATATAAAGGGGTGTTTTTTTTAGCTTACAAAACATTTTTTCCCTCAGCATGGTCTCCGAACAACTAAATGTTCCACACTGTAGCTAGCAGCTTGGCTTTTCAGACCAAGTCATCTCTGTTTAGGAGAGACCTTCATTTTCTTTTTATTACTTGGTCAGTTTTCTGAAAATTGTGACAACCTTTTGATTCCTTATTGGCCTTATATGCAGAAGATGTAAGGGAAGGAAAGGATATGTTCCATAAATCATGAAGCTGTGGTGCAAGCGCTTGTCCCCCATGCACAGAAACAACTATTGTGATAAAATTTAAGAATCAGATTCTCAGCTCCTTCACTACTTGTTTTGCTTTGTGGTGGCTAAAAGAAAGTTGTTTTGTTTTGTTTTTAAATACTGTTATTCCAGTGGCTTTCTTCTGAAAATAGGTTACTGTAGAACTGCTATCTTTGCCATTGATAAGTTTAAAGGTATTCTGACGCAGTGATTGGATATTCAGTCACTTGAGTTTGTCCATGATGCTCTGTTCATATTAAAAGACAATGTCAAGACTACATTTAGCAACATTTCTCTTGTTCCTATCTGTTTCCACATCTGCGGAGGTTTTTGGAGTTGTTTCAGTTTTTGTTTGCTGCACTGCTTGTTACTTCAGTTTCACATTCCTTTGAGCATAATTCAAGTATCTTTCCTCTGCCAAGCAATTTAGAGAGTTAAACTCTCTGAAAAAAGTCCCATGATTCAAAGAAAAGAAAAGGCCATGAGGTTTGCTTCAATTTCAGTAATCAAAGGAGGTCAAGAAGGTTCCTTTTAACTCTGAGAGAAGAGTCTTACTGGTCACTGTGCTGCAGCATTGAGCTAATTCTGTTCTTGATAAGTGTTTAGTATCATCTCTCAACTGCAATACTTCCTCCTTGATCTTCACCTGTATCATCATTAATGTATAGGGCTACACATAACAACAATGGGGTCAACATAAAATTTATGTAATATTGTCCTACAAGATATTTGGAGGCAACTGAAAATATGTCTTATTATTAGTGGACACTAACATGGAAGTACAAGAAATGTTTTTTCTTGGTTTAGTCTATTGCTACAGTGCTGTATATAGTTTTAGTTTCATTATTAGTGTACACAAAAGCACCATTATTGTTACAGTCAGATGCTTTCAATGCATGAACTGTTCTTTCAGACATATATATTCACAAGAAATCACTTTGCCACTAATGTTCACAACAAATGAAATTCAATCTACTTTCTAATTAGAGTTGATGCATTTATCACTGTCCTAAATTCAGAAGGTTAGAACACTTCATAGAATACCCTGGTAATTTTTTAAGCAAATTCATAAGACTTTCTGTAACAGAACTGCAGAATGATTGAAGTTAGACAGGACCTAGATCATCTACTCCAACCACTCTGAACCACTTCCAAGTTGAAATGAAATTTCCCTTCAAGGACCTCTCATAGAAACGAGCTCAACTGAGACAAGATATATGCTGTAGGGGTACAATCCATGAACTTGCAGAGAGGTCCCACATACAATAGAGAGGGTAGTGGGGAGAATGCATATTCATACCCAGGAAATTAGAGTCCATGAGGTAAAATGAGGGGAAAAATTCAGTCTTTTCTGCCCTCTGATTAGTACATTGTCCACAGTAAATTCTCTGTGCTTTGTGCTGAAAAATTTAGATTAGAGAAGATAAGGTTTCAGTGGCAAACAGTGGTCTTTGAGTTTTTGTTGGTGTTTTTTCTTTTATTTCATTGCAGCTAGATACCAGATATGGCTCTCAGTACAGTCAGGAAAGCAAGATTTACAATATAAATTGGGTAGGAACAATAAAGGAATTTATAGCTTGATACTTTTTGCAAAACTAGTCTTCATTGTCACTAACAAAGCCGAAGTGCAGTACAAAAAAACTGTGAGTGAACACTCAGCACAGCATGTAGCCAAGGATGGACCCAGCAGCTTGATTCAGTCTATAATGGATGATTTTCAATTTTCTGCTTGATTAAAGCACCTTTTGTCTTGTTTTACTATCCTGCCACAATATGTTCATTACACTACTGTAGCTACTACAGAATCTGACTTGGTTTTGTTCCACTGTACTTAACTGGATGCTTTGGGTGTCAGCAGTTTTGCAGGAAACAGTTCATCATTTGTTGGTGTAAATTAGCTCTAACAAAAATATTTATTGATAAATATTGGCTACGCATGGAATATATCCTACTATCAGGGTAGAATCTGAAAATCTGTTAATGGTTATATAGCTATGTTATGTTAATGAATATAGTTATATTTTTTACTAATTTATCTTCACATACTTTGTAAGTCTAATCATTGTCTTAGAGTCTGTAATCTCATATGTAGTAACCTCCATTTTAAAAAACTATGTTTGTAGTGAGTATTTAGAAATATACTCAGAACACAGTTAAATTCCAATAATCTTTCTCAGAGTAACAGCTGAAAATTGCTGCAAAAATAGAACTAGCATTATGATTTGAAGAAACACTTATACAATAATTTTTCAGATAAATCCCAGTCCTCCCATCAGGGTAGACACAATGCAGACATACAGACAGTCTTATTGTCTAACTCTGAGATTACTTCACCATTCAGCTTAATAAATTATCATAGTTTTGACATTATTAGAGCTTGGTGTAGTATGTAATGCAATTTTACCGGAAATTCTAGTAAAATGGTACAGTACTGCAGACTGTATGGCTTCAGTTGGGCCTTCTGACAGTTCTGGTCAAAGCAAAAAGGATAATCACAAATGAAACTGGTGCCCTGATTTTCATCGGCATCTCCAGAGATGTCAGCTGTGGTCAGTCATCCGTTCTGATGCAAACACTTTAGTCTCACCAATGCAGGTACGGAAACTCTGATTTTATAAATGCTGTAAGTGTTCTGTTTTCCTACACTTGTTCACAGTCTATCACTCACCTTGCGTCCTCAGAAGACACAACCTCTGCGCTTCCTGAAATTACTCATATTTGACATTTTTCTGTATTACAGATGGAATTTACAATAATCTTTATATGTAACATTCATAAGGTTTCTTCTTTGTATAGTGTCTTCAGTTCAAGGATTCTATAATAATAAGCTAGACCCAGAAATTCATTTTTGAAAGAGAGTATATTTTTGTTAATTTACAGAAGAAGATATTTTGCTTAGGAGACTTAACCTGTTCAGTTCCCTGGCTAAAATAATATGGACTTCTAAACATCATTCTCCCTCTATTTCTGATCATAAGTCAAATTTTGTTGAAATTATTTTTTTCTTCAATTGAATCCAGTAAGTTCTGAATCTGAAGTAAGAGTATTTTTATATGGGCAGGTAAATTCAACATTCACCTGAGACTGAAGATCTAAGTAAGAGAAGCTTTGTACATAACATAATCAGTTTTAAAAACCATGAACTCTTCTCCAGTTCTTCATACAGTCACACAAAGTTGACCTCAATGCATCAGTGAAGGTTTTCTTTAATAACAGGTAGAGATTACTGAACGCACACTGTCCAGTTACTTCAGAAAGGTATCATTCTTCATTCTGTTGGTGAGCTTCCCTTTAATAGGCAGAGAAGATTTATGATTGACAGAGAATACATCCAAGTTATGAATTATTATGCTGTCATTGCAAGCCACTTAATGGTTCTACTGGGAAACAAAGGAATGAACAAAGCAACGGCAAAAATGCACAAACTAGCCAAGCCAGTACCACACCATTACAGATCAGTAATATTAATTTATCTTTTGTTGTTGTTGTTGTTGTTCCCCAAAAAGAACTAGATTTCAACAGCAATATAAAAAAATCACTTATTCTCTGATTTGCACATAGATGTCTTTAATGTTCATGGAACTTTATAAAATACAGAAGATTATAATCCATTTTCACAGTGGAGAGCTACATAAATTGTTCTACTGCAAACCTTGACTAGGGGATGATTTCGAGGAAGGAAGGTGGTAAATCAGGGGATGTTTTTCACCTAATTACTTAACTATGCACAGGTTAGAAACAGTTAGTTTATAGGGAAACTAAAATGACACTTTAGCATAAGATGCCAGTATTATTCTTGGTGATATTAACTTCTGGGCTTTGGACATGAAGTCCTTAATTAATTCATTTAAGAGATATCTTGCAAAAGAATCTTAATTAGATTAAATCATTATTTCAGGAAGCGATGTGCCAAATTGCGCAAAGCTAATTAGTGTAGTTAGGAAATGGGCCTATCCACCAGTTTACAGGCAACATGGGTAGTCTTTTATCTGTAGCTATATCTTTGCCAGTGGGAACAGCATTTTATTTGAATTTATCAAAGGATTTGGATTAATTCTATTAACAAAGACTCTGAAAAAAAACACAAGAAGAAATAGTCTCCCTAGCATAGTGAGAATTGTTTAATATATTTTAAATAGTGAATCATTCAAAAATACCTTCTAAAAATTATATGAATGGTGACATCTCAGAAAAAAATGTTTTCTCTGAAACATCATTTTGCCCTTTTATTTTAGAGAAAAGACTATATTGACTTTCTTTGCCTGATTAAATACAGATTTAACACTAATGTTAGCCATTAAATCAGAAGAAAGGATGGAAATTTAAAAAATTCTTATTTATTAGTGTTGTATGAAGTAATAAGTAAATTGGTAAAATGTGAATCCCCTTGCATTCTAGCTGGTCCTCAGAGATTAGAGGGTCTAAGGGCAGAAAATTTTATATCTTAATCGCTATGTCAATTGTTGCCATGACTATAGGTCCATCATCAGATACACAAACAGACTGTCTACTGTAAGTCTGGTCACATCCAAAATAATAAGTTGGATGCACAAATGTTATGGTTTATTTCATTTGTAATGTATTAAGATTGCTGGTGATAAATGCACTAATCTGTAGATTCACTATATAACTCTAACTCTAAAATATGATTACAATCGCAAACATAATCTCCCCGGGGAAAAACACTTGGCATAGCATCTGTGGAGGACAAGCAGGACAAACTCGTGGATCTGTCCCTCCCATTTGATCTCAAATTCTCCCTGATAAAATAGGTCCAAAATAGGGCTAGCATTTTTTTATCTCATTATCTACTATTGTGTAAAGTGTGGGGGTGGGAACGTAGTCAAGCCATTGTTAGTTGGCCTTTCAGTTGCACAAACATTAATGACTTCTTTTGTGTCTTCTGCCATGCACAGTTAACTGCTGCCATAAACTGGAGAATGCCCGGACCACACCTGGCCCCACTGGGACATCCCAGAGAATCAGAAGAGTAAAAATGTGATAATTCATGGGTTGAAATAAAGACAGTTTAATAGGTTATGCAAAAGCTGTATGCTCAAACAAAGCTTCTTATCAGCAGCATGATATTTAGCAATTTCCAGGAAAGCAAGGGTTTTATCATTCATAATGGTTACTTGGGAAGTCAAATGCCATAACTCCAAACATCCTCCCTTCCTTGTTCTTCCCCAGCTTTTACTGTTGAGCATGATGTCTTATGGTCTGGGATATCACTTTGGTCAGCTGCCCCAGCTGTGTCCCTTCCAAATCTCTTGCTCACCCACAGTGTACTCACTTGTGGGGCAGTGTGAGAAGCAGAAAAGGCCATGACTCTCTGTAAACACTGCTCCAAAGTAGCTAAAATATCCCTGTGTTATCCACATGGTTTTGGTTACAAATCTAAAACATAGCCTTATACCAGCTACTATGAATAAAATTAATTGTCCTATAAAATTAATTGTCTGAGCCAAAACTAGCACACCACTATATACTCCATACCAACTCAAATGAAAAATGCGATTCTTGTGAAACCATTATAATAGGAGGAGGAAAAGAGGGGACACAATGACTAAATATAACAGAAAGTTGTTTCATCCACTTAATATTTACACTTTATCTTGGAGGCAGATTTACTACATTTTGGCATTGAAATTCCAAATTATATCCTCTAGTGACCTGAGCTTGTTTTGCAATTAAATGTCTATAAAGATGTCATTGTTGGGCAATATTCCTTCCCACCTTTCCTCTCCTAATAGCATAGCAGGCTACAGGATGTGTTCACAATTGTTCAAGGTGAATCCTTCATACCTAATGCATGCATTACTAATAATACTGAAACACAGAATTCCTTCATATCCACAAAAATGCAGATAAAAGACACAAAAGCATCTAAATAGCCACCAGGAGGAATGCTGTAGTCTTAGTCAGATTAGTTATTTTACTTTTGATCTCAAAAAGAACACATGTATTCATAGCAAAATGGTACAGAACATTTTACAAAGTAATAACAAGAGTGGTTTCAGATGTAATTATAGAGAACATATTTTCATATCATTAACAGTTATTCCAGTATTTCTTTCCATTAGACACATTGTAACAAATGGCTATATTTTAATAAAAAGTAATTAAAAATGGATTTAGCAAAGTAGCAAGATTTCATTTGCTCATACAAGCTACCTGAAATAGTCAGGACTTTCTTGTTCCACGATATTGTAGCCTGTATTTCTTCAATGTTAGTAACAAATCAGATAAAACATTAAGGGAAAAAAGCTCTTATTGTGGATTTTATTGGGACCCAGGCAAAGAAATAAAAATATTTTGCAATATTACTGAAATATTTATAATCACGTCTAAAGAGACAAGAAAAAAACAGGGTTTATGTAAGGAAAGTTCCTGAGATCTTGTAATTAAATACTCTTCATTGTTACTTTTTCCACTCAGTGCCTGGGTCACCTGCCAAACCCCTTTGCCCTTCGTGTCTTTTCTCAATTTACATGGCAGTAGATGACATTTCACTTAGTATTTATATATATATAGTGATTTTCAGTCAGTGCCACTCATTCTTATTTGCTTGCTAGCTTTTAATGTTATGGTAGAACTTTCCTCAAGCCTTCACTTACAAACTCCATTAGCTGCTTAAAAAAGCTGTAATAGATGTAGACAGTTGATACTTGGCTAATGTGCATCAGGTCACTCAGTCAGGACCAATCATGAATCTCTCTAACCAGTTGCATGTGAAGCTGTGACTAGCAAGGGATGAACCACTTATTCTGTAGGAGTGTGCTTGCCACAGATCGTGCCAACTAGTAGATAGGCAGCAGAAGTGGTTATGAACCTTGCGCATTTGGGGATCCCTTGGAAGAAATATATCTCATTATCAAAGAAAGGTTGTATTTCATATGTTTTATCTTTCAATAAGAGCAATTGATACAATGGGAGAATTTGCAGAAATCTAAATATTAATTGTCTATTGTATATATAGGTATCTGATCCTCTGTTTTCTTTTTGAATTTTAAAAGTATGTTTTGTAGAATATGAAACTGAAAAATCAGATGTGGCTAACAAACCATAATGTACAAGCCTACTCACATGAATTATAGAAGAAAATACCTTCCATAGAGCAAATATGGATCATACAGTGGACTTTCTCGCATGCTTCCCTAATAATAGGTATATAATGTGTCTGCTACAATGTTATAGCTATTAATAATATATTTAGATCACTGTGTATCAAATAGAAGCTGGTAATCTGGAATGAGCTTGAAATCAAAGTCTCTTAATTGAGGATGATAAATTCTGTATTTATAGTACATAGACCTCTCCTCTGTTAATACTTGGTTATTTTTTTTATATGTTCTATTATGATGTTTCTTTCCTTTACTTTAAAGAACTATGAATTTGATTGACTCACTGAATGATTTTGGCTTTCCATTTGTATATCATAGCATTTTCTTTTGTTAGTTGAAGAGGTGTGACTTTGCTAATAAAGGGAACTGATTAGTACGTAGCTCTATTTTCCCCTGGGCATATTTCAATGTACAACAAATTTTTGCAGTGTCATTTCACAAAGTAAAGTTCAATTATGGGCAGTAAATGACAGCTGTCTCAACATTGTAACTTAATTTTATATCATCCTCCTCGGTAGCAACATCATTAATGGAGTTCAAAGTTAGAGTCTGGTGGCTGTCAAGGTCCAGAGCCAGGCTGGCTATTAGATGAATGACAGATGCTCTCTATTAATCCCTCTCCCTTCAAAAGGGGGAAGAGAAAGGGAATCAGAGAGAGAAATTTATGGATTTTAAAAACAAGATAAAACAGATTTAATGCAAATAGTAATAATAAAAAGAAATATATACAAATATATAAAAATCCAGTATCGAACCCTACTCCCCCAGTGGCAATTACATTACTACCACCACTGAAGCTGTGGAGCAAGCACTGAGGAATTCCCAGACTGGACTCAGCAGTGGGCCAGAACCAGATTCAGGAGCTGGATTCAGGAATGTATGTATTGGGATTGAAGAGAGAACAGACCAAGTGCTCCTCAGATGCCAGCCATTAAAAACAAAGAGATTGACTCTCATTATTCCTCAGCTTTATACTGAGTATGAGTACGAAGATGGATGGGATGGGATGGAATGCCATGAGTTTGCAGTCACCTGTCCTGTCCTCTCCTCCCCTCACGTGTGACATTTTATTTTCTGGGCCCCCAACATTACACACAAGACTTAGCAGTGACCTTAGTCTGCATACCAATCCTTGATAGTAATTGCAAATATTGACCATTACCACTCCTAGAAACAAACGTCTGCAAAAACATGCCATGTACTTCAGAAAGCGCAGTGACTTAGAAGAGACTGAGATGAAAAGTGAAATCACTGAATAGAATTATTTCTGTTCTAACTCAAACCAGAACAGTGCTCAGCAAAACAGCCAGGAACATTATGGACATTGACAGGTAAATTTCACTCATGGGCTCATTGACAGTATGTAAAGCAAACTGCTTTTCAAAGGCTGCATAAAAGTCTGCTGAGCTGAAGAAACTTCCTCCATCAAGCGTTGATTTTCATGAAGTGGTTGATTTCCAGGAAAGTTTTAATTTTGAGAATCACACATTCTCCACATGAGTATGTTTCCTGCCAGCTTTACTATTTTTCATCCTGGGGCAAAGGAACTCTTAACTATGAACCCAATTCCATACATCTAAGTGAGTGCAGTCAGAGCTGTTTTGTTATTTATCTGTTCCTTAATCCATTCTAGTTGCACTAGGTCATGTGTTAGAGGCCCACAAGGAAGAAAACTGGAAAACTACATTGTTAACAATCTGGTTTATACTATTTTTCCTCATTATTATTCTGCTACTTTTATTCTTTCTTTTATTCTCCCCTTTTCTATTCTCCCACATACTTGTCTCAAGTAAATTATTTCTCTGTGTGTTCATTCAGTATGTTATGTTGAATAAGACCTTGGGAGACAGCTTTGGAGAGGGAGGAAGGGCTATTCATTAATTATATTAATTACAGGGCACTCAACACAGTCAGTATTCTCGGGCTTCTGGAGACATCTAGTGAATATTTAGATACAGAGTATACACACTATTGGCATTGGCATTAACACTTCCACAACAGCATTCCTGTATGTTCCTAACACAGTCAGGATTGATGCCTACCCTTTTAGAACCATAGTTTGAGAGTTATTGTGTGTACTGAAGAAGACATTATGTACATCTGAACCTATTTGATCTATTTTTGGTAAGCAGTCACAAGTCAGAAGTATCACCAAATTCTTGTACTATGCAATGGCACTCCCATGACTTATTTCACTGAACATTAACAAGAGAATCTCGAAACCTAGATTTCTCACTTCTGTTATGCATTTGACCCATTTGACCTTGAATCATTTACCCCTATTTTGTATTTTACTGTGAGATCAGCAAAGACACAGCACTAAGCACTGTTACACTATAAAGTCAAAGGTTATTGAATTCTTTGAGCTCTTTCATGGTGAAATACACATTTTACCCATTTTGCATGTGCAGTACTGGTTTTGTACTCCCACTAGCTCCTTTGTTACAGTGCATTATGGCATTAAATATAATTTCAGAGAATTGCAGTTATCCTATGCGTAATTGACTTCAGGACAAAAAATTAATCATTTCACAGACCATGTTCATTTTATTTCTCTCTCTCTCTTGAGTATAATTATGTCTTTATGCTGGGTAGACACATGATGTACTAATAAAATTAAAGATTAATTACTTTCGTTGATTTCTTTAAGATCAGATATGGCACTTACCGTAGGACAGTCTAATAAGGTGAAGGCAGATAATTATAAAGCTTTAAACTGTATTGTTTACTGGTTTCACTTTTTAGGTTATCGATAGACAGCATATTTTGTCTTCATTCTTAGGGATGTTTCATAGGTAATGAAAAATTTCACTTTAAGCAGCAAAAATTCTTTGGCCAATGTCACCTAAACCCTGTACACTTGACTGTACAACCCGATTGTTTTCAGTGAGAGATGATGATACGGCACAATCTCATGAAGCACTCAGATCTCTGACTACATGCATGAGATGGAGAAACAAGTTAGGAGGAGAAGGAAATAATATTATGTTACTGTTACATTGTCTATCATTGCTAAATGATATTATGTTAATAATATTATAACCTAATTACAGTACTGGTGTAATTATATTTATCATTAAATCTAGTCTTACAGCAGCTGGTTTAGACAAGAAAATATTTGGGATGTTAAACTTCTGTATTGTACCTGCCATTAATTCAGTCCAGAAATGTTTGGCTTAGGTTAAACCTGCACATTTAAATTATATTATTTTGTAGCAAGAAGTGTGTGTCTGTTTGCAGTGCTAACCTAAATAGGCTCGAAAACTCCTAGTTCTCTTGGTATGGAATGCTACAAGTAAAGAAGATAATTCAGAAAAGAGTAGTTTGGACAAATAATTCTACATGTCCTACTTTGCTTTTCAAACCCTCAATTTCTAGGCTGCTACATATACAGAAGAAAGGGAGAGGGTTTTCTTGGTTCTCAGTTTCTCCAGAACTTTCTTCTTCAGTAGAGCAGAAATAAACTATTTTGCAAGATGTCAGAATACACAGCTTATGAATAAAAATGAAATAAGAAGAGTCAACTAATATCATTTACTTTGTTCAGGACGTGACAGACTTTTGCTCATTTGGGATGAAAACCTTCATCTCACTCAGAATCTGCAGGTCAATGAAAACCCATTTCTGAACCTGTGAACCCTCTTCTATGTATTCAGAATAATTCAGAAACTGTTCTTCCAGATGAATTTCATAAATATGAAAATAGCTGCACCAATCATCAGAATGTTACTGGATGATTACTGGACAGCTATTAAATAATATATTATACACTAATAAGACTCATTTTCCAATAGCTTTGAAATAGGTCTGCTGTACTTTGCGTGTATCTTAAAATGTAAGGTTGAGCCTGAAGGTAAGCTCTCTACATCATTTTCAAATGATAGAAAATAGGATAATTTAAGCCACAGTGCTGCTATATATTAAATTATACATCCACACTATACGACACTGTTCTTAATTCATCACCAGGCTTGACTATATGGTCAATTCTGTCTTATGCTTTCAAGAGCCTCTTGTATAGTAATATCTATGAAAAGATCTGTATGCAGATAATGTCTGAAGAATAAAAAATATGTGTATGAAAATAGATAAACATGTTACACTTATATATCTATCACATATTTTGTATATAGAGGTATGGTCCTTTCAATACATATATATCCATAGAAAGATTTATTTTTAAAAAATCTGTACTACCTATGCTTATGATTTATATTTATTCTCTCTTAGCAGTAGAAGCTTTTAAGTATCCTGTCATTCTTGATCAAGTTCTAATACATGCTCTGTAATGTTATACAGTTTTTTAAATCATGATCTAATGACTTTTCTTTGTTAATGTGGTGAAAACAGAGCTTGTGGGTTCCAAAAATCAGCTTCATTTGCAAACTTTCTTCACTGCATTCTGGTGTCTCTCCCATATTTTGCCCGAGTTGAAAACTCTGTAGTTCAGACAGAGAAGACTCTGTTTTCCACTTTCTCTGCTCTGGGGTACCTTGTCTTCAGCTGCTGAACTTTCCTGAATAGGTTATCTCTCAAGACTTGCTCATTGTTTCTCTTGTTCATGTTCATTTCCTTTACATGCCTTTTCTTCAAATTTTTGGGGACTAGAAAGACTAGAAATACAGCCTTGCAGCTTGAAGCTCCAGAAGCCAAAAATCTTTTCTTCTGCTGAGTTACACAGAGAGGAAAATGGCCCCTGAATTGCTTCAGAGAGGGACTATGTACCTAATTATTTACTGGACTACTACCAAGGAAGGCATGAATTCTCTTCCTGACAGTAAACAGGGGGACAGGTGTGTGGTTTTCCGCTTAGGGAATATTTGGGAGTCATCATGAACATATACACAGGTAAATATGAAAACTGAATACATGAGGGATTTTTAAGAAAAATTCTAGAACAAAGCCTAGTTCTAGGTACTCCTTGTAACAAAAGTCTAAAGAGTTGCAGACAACAGGCCAGAAAATTACAAAATACACATAAAGGAGAAATAAACCAGGCATAATCTGACATGAAAATCAATAGTAATAAGGAAGATCTAAGGATAAAGGAACCAGAATAAGGAATGCTAGCCAATGAGATAGATGAAAATGAAGTATCTGTATGGTAACATGAAGTGAAATAATTATGCATTTCTATAGTAGCACAACAAGTCATAAACTCACAGAGCAAATGAAATGAACACCTATGTAACTGAACATTATGGCTGCATGACCATCACCTATTGGAGTAATAAACGCTGAAGGAACATACTATTTCACATAAATGTTTGAGTATAATTCATATAAGTTATAGAATAGTATTTGATGAGAACAAAATGTAAGTTGTCTTTCAAGAATGTTTCCAGATAACAAGGTTTAGTTTACAGGACAAAATTTGAAGAATAATCAAGGAATACTTCTTTAGTCTGAGTTTTAACTCTTGATACAGTCAGATTTTCTCTCCAAATATCTAGGTTCAGTGTTGTCCAGAGCATCTACACTGGTTTCATTTAGTCTTTCAAGAAATTGCACTTTTTGAATGAGATGAAGCTCTGTTTTATCTTTTAGAATGCTCCTTATTCTTGGATGTGGAGGGGAGAGGTTTGCATATATAGGCACATACAGAGGATGTCAGGGGTTGGAAGGCACTTTGGAGAACTTGAGTCCAACCCCCCTGCCAGAGCAGGATCATATAATCTAGCACAGGTCACCAAAGAACACATCCAGGCAGGTTTTGAAAATCTCCAGAGAAGGAGACTCCACAGCCTGTGGGGAGGCCATTCCAGTGCTCCGTGACCCTTACAATAAAGAAGTTCCTCCTCATGTTAGGGTGGAACCTCTTGTGCTCCAGCTAATATCCATTCCCCCTTGTCTTATTACAGGGCACAAGTGAGAAGAGGCTGTCCCTTTCCTCTTGACACTCAGCCCTCAGATATTTATAAACACTTATCGAATCCCCTCTCAGTCTTCTCCAAACTAAAGATCCCCAGGTGTCTCAGCCTTTCCTCATAAGGCTTGTGTTCCAGTCCCTTAAGCATCCTTGTAGACCTCCCTTGGACTCTCTCGAGCAGATCCCTGTCTCCCTCAAACTGGGGAGCCCAGAACTGGATGCAATACTCCAGATGAGGTCTCACCAGTGCAGAGTAGAGGGGGAGCAGAACCTCCTTTGATCTGCTGGACACGCTCTTCTTAATGCACCCCAGGATACCATTGGCACAAGGGCACATTGCTGTCCTATGGAGAACTTGTTGTCTACCAGGACTCTGTAGTGAGTAGGGAAGGTCACTACAAGGACTTGTAGTCAGACAATAAGTCCTTCACAGGGCTGCTCTCCAGCAGCTCACCTCCCAGTCTGTACTGGTGTACTTTTTATTCTTCCCCAGATGCAGGACTCTGCACTTATCCTTGTTAAACCTCATTAGGTTCTGCTCTGCCCAGCTCTCAAGTCTGTCCAAGTCTCAATGGATGGCCACACAGACTTCAGGCCAATCCTCCCAGTTTCATGTCATCAGCAAACCTGCTGGTAAGCCACTCTGTCCCATCATCCAAGTCATTGATAAAGATGTTGAACAGGGCCAACCCAACACTGATCCCTGGGGGACTCCGCTAGTTACAGCTCTCCAGCTGGACTTGTCACCATTGACCACTACTCTTTGGACTCTATTGTCCAACCAGTTCCTAATCCATCTTGCTATCTGCTCTTCTATCCTACACTTCCTGAGTTTCTCCACAAGGATGTTATGGGAGACTGTGTCAAAAGCCTTCCTAAGGTCAAGATAGACTCCATCCACTGGTCTCTCTGCATCTATCCATCCAGTTACAATATCATAGAAGGCTATTAGATTAGTCAAGCACAACTTCCCCTTGGTAAATCCATGCTGACTACTTCTGAGAACCCTTATGTACATTCAACTTATGTAACTGGTCCTTAATCCAGTCTTCATTGACTAGTGGAGAGTCATCCCTCCCCCAGCGTCTCTCCCCTTCATATAGAGTACACTAAGCATTCAGAAGTGGAGTTTTAAATACAAAAATTAAAAAGTTGAAGTGTTATTTTTAATGTCTTAGTATTTGATATAATCATAGAATCATTTATGTTGAAAAGGACCTTTAAGATCATCAAATCAAATCTTTGACCTAACACTGCCAATCCCTCTACTAAACCATGTCCCTAAGAACCACATCTACCCATCTTTTAAATATCCCCAGGGATAGAAACTCCACCATCTCCCTGGGCAGCCTCTTCCAGTGCTTGACAACACTTTTGGGGAAGAAATTTTTCTTAATATTCAACCTAAACCTGACACAACTTGAGTCCGTTTCCTCTTGTCCTATTGCTTGCTACATGGGAGAAGAGACCAACACCCATTTTGCTACAATGCCCTTTCAGGTAGTTGTAGAGAGTGATAAGGTCTTCAGTCAGCCTCCTTTTTTCCAGGCTAAACCACCCCAGTTCCCTCAGTCACTTCTCATGAGACTGGTTTTCTAGACCCTTCTCCAGTTTTGTTGTCCTTCTTTGGACATGCTCCAGGATCTCAATGTCCTTCTTGTATGAGGGTCCCAAAACTGAACCCTGTATTATATGTGAGGCCTCACCAGTGCTGAGTACGGGGGCATGATCACTTCCATAGTCCTGCTGGCCGCACTATTTCTGATACAGGATGCTATTGGCCTTCTTGGCCACCTTGGCACAGTGCTGGCTCATACACAGCCATCTGTCAACTACCATCCCCAGGTCCTTTTCTGCTGTGCAACTTTCCAGCCATCCTCCCTGAGCTCTGGCACGAAGAAGGAGTTCCTCTACCTGGGCACACCTCACCCAGGTATGCTCACTGTTGCTGTCCTGTACCAGTCTGAGAGCTGGGCTCACCAGTTGTTTGGGTGTTTCCTGTGAAGATCCAACCTCTCTTGACTGAAACTGCTGCTTCCATTTCATCCTCTCTTTTCATTGCTATGACAATTCATTTCAGCTCAGGGTTATAATACAGCTTGATTTGTGCTTTGCATTCTGAACAGAATGAAATTCAAAATGAAGGGAAAAGATTTATGCTGCTTCAAACTAGTTTTCTACCTGAAATATTGTCTGGTACCAGTGATATTAAAATTGGGCTCAGGTGTGAAATATAAAATGAAGAAGGTGGCATATGCAGCATACAGTTTTCATAAAACACCATAAGTTTATGGGAATTAATAGTATTTGGGGCTAATATTTTACTTTTGATTATGTCTGTGATCCTCTGATATGGATGTCCGAAGAGTCCAATATCCATCAGAGTAATTATAAATAACTTAAGCACTTGGAAAAGCTCTGCCCTTTCTCCTACAAACACTCCCCAAATTATCCAAATTATTTAAAATACATTTTAAACAGAAAACATAAGTACTTTCTGAATATAGAAATGTCTTATCAAAATAGAATCAAAGAAACAACCGCTAGAGAAGGAACAAACCTTGGTGGCCTTTGGCATCAGAAGAAACTTGTTCTTCAATCTGCCTCATACTGCCAGGTGTTCTGTGACAGTGGTTCAAAACAAACAGAAAGAAAAGTGTCACTTCTGTACATAATTTTGCTAATGAAGTGCTACTCTTATTTAAGTGCTTGGATTCCTTAGAGATTAAATGTAGACATTTAATAAGAAATATCTTCTGCCCATAGTCAGCTATGTTTATTTCAAAATATGACAATTCTGTTTTTTTCTGGAGCCAGAAAAATTATAAAAACTTGTCAGATTATTTTAAAGCCTGTACTTCATTTCTCTAAAAAATATATCTCAGTCTTAGGTTGGTATGGAGTTTGGTGTTTGTCCTTGTTTGAGCTAAAACAGAACTAATTCTTCTCAGTGATTTTACTTTTCAGCTAAGTCTCTTCTAAGTAGCTGCACTTTCTGAAGTTAATTGCGTATTTTGCAGACACTGCTTGAAGCAGTAGTGACAGTTGATGATTACAGTTACGATCAAGGATTACTGTGCAGAAAGGTTCTAGCTCCTATGCAGACCAAGGCCACTGCTAAATCTTGTGTACAGTGCTGGGGGTATAGAAAGTAAAAGGCCACACTTGTGGGGAGGACAAGTGACCCTAAACTGGCCAATGAGGTATTACATCCCATATACATCATGTTCAGTATAAAACTGAGGGATCAAGAGAGTCAATCTCTTCTTCGATTGTTTATGCTCCTGGAAGATTCTGTCTGTTTTGCTTTTGATCCAAATCTGTGCATTCCTGAATCCAGTTTCAGAACCCAGCTCCTGAATTTGGTTCCCATCTGCCTCTGAATCCAGCCTGGGCCTTCCCCAGTGCCTGCACCTCAGCATCAGTGGTGATGATCAGGTGATTGCCATCAGAGGGGTAGAGTTCAATATTGGGTGTGTATATGTTTATATATATTTCATTTTATGAATACTATGTTCCTTAAAGCTGTTTTAGTTTTGTTTTACAATCCATAAATCTCTCCCCTTATTCCCTTTTGGGAAGGGACAGGGGTTAATAGAGAGCATCTGTCATTTGTCTAGTACCTGTCCCAGCCCCATAGACTGTGGTATGGGGAGAGTTTCACACATTTCCAAATAGGGATGTTTCTAACACTTATTTTCTGTGTAGTATAACCTTCATTTTAAGTAGAAGAGTTATTTTGTTACAGTAAAAACATAAAAAGATTTTAGAAAATATAACAATTGTGAAACTACTTCCGGAGAGTTTGGCTTTTAGCTCCTTTGGTGATGTCCAAATCTAGGTTAGTTTAATATCTCAATAAGAATATGTCTAGAAAGCATAGATAACTTATCAAGTGTGTGGTACTCTGCAGATATAAATTGTCTCATTTTTTTAATAGCAGAAAAGGAGGTTGCAGTGTAGAAACTAAGCTAGGTTTTATAAACATCTTTGGAAAAAAAGAGAGATTATGACCATTTTTCACAACAGGGAAGTCAATGCAGAGAGATAAAACACTTCCCAAGAGCAATGGAATCTTATCCAGACTAGAGTATCTGAGAAAGCACTTGAGTTTTCGTTTATACTCTTGGGTTCTGAACACTAATCTCTTCTGTTAGGCATAAACTTTATACAGAAACTTAGATCTTTATTTCAAAAGGGACTAGAATGAAATCTAGGTTTCTTGATTCTGCTAAGACTGCCTTCCACAACACAGCAGTACAGAAAATATACTTACCTGTAATGGTAAAAAAGTACATGTTGTTTTCTTATTGACCGTGTGTGGTTTTTAGTTAGTCCTTTGCTTTTGCTTGCTTGTACACATGTTACTATGGAAAAGTAAAATTCTCAAATTATGAAAATCCATTTTTTGAAAGCTTTCCAGAAAAGAATTGCATCCGAGTTACTATTACAGAATGCCAGCCAAGGGACTTGCCTTCATGTGGAATTAGCTGCGTCCAGCTGCTTCCTAACAAGTGACATGGAGACTCTGGGGTTTGATATGTGGTTCACTGCCTCCCTCATTCTGCATAATAACAATGGGAGTGTTCTTCTCTCAGAAGGGCTTTTGTTACTATTGCTGTATCAATCATTTTCATATTTCTAGTTCAGTTATTCAGGATCCTTAGGGTTCTACTGTTAATCTTCATTAACGTATTTCTGACTTTCATAACCAATATAATTTGAATTCTTAATAAATAAATGCTGCTTACAGCAGACATTCTCATTTCTCTTTCTGCATGCAACTGATTTATAACTTTGAGAAGATCATCCACAGTTACTCCAAATTCCTTGAAATTCTGACCTCACCATGATAAAATATGCTTAATTAAAAGGGAAAAGTATCTTAAACTTGGAAACTAAATTCTCCTGGCTTTTACATCTCTCTGAAGAGCTATGGAGGACATAACTGCTTAAACTTAATGATTGTATCTTCCTAGCTTGTCACCTATATAGTCAGCAGGTGAAATCTTATACAAGTGATCACTTTATTAATGTAATACATTGCCTATACCAAAACCAAGTTACATTTTGTAACAGGTTCCCTTCTGTGCTTAGGAAGACCACGGAACAGACCCTTCTAGAAGCTATGCTAAGGCACATGTAGGACAGGGAAGTGATTTGAGACAGCCAGCATGGCTTCACCAAGAGCAGGACCTGCCTGGCCAGCCTAATGGCCTTCTGTGTTGGAGTGACTACATAAGTGGACAAGCAAAGAGCTATGGATGTTGTCTACGGGGATTTCTGTAAAGCCTTTGACTCGGTCCCCCACAACATCCATCCCCTATCCATTCAGAGGAATTGGTTGGGTGGTGACATCTAGAGGGTAGTGGTCAACAGCTCATTGTCCGGGTGGAGAATGACAAGTCATTCCCTCAGAGGCTGGTATTGGGACAAGTACTGTTTAGCATCTTCATCAATCACACAAACATCCCAATGACAATAGGACTGAATGCACACTCTGCATGTTTGCAGACAACACCAAGCAGAGTGGTGTGTTTGAAATGCTTGAGAGGCAGGATGTCATCCTGAGGAACCTGGACAAGCTCAAGAAATGGGTTTTTCTGAACCTTGTAAGTTCAGCAAGGACAAGAGCAAGGCCCTGCACCTGGGTCAGAGAAATCCTTGGTATCAATACAGTCAGGGGAATGAAGGGATCAAGAACATCCCTGAAGAAGCATTTGGGTGTACTGATGGATGAAAAACTGGAGGTAAGCCAGCAATGTGTGCTCTCAGCCCAGAAAGCCAACTGTATTCTGAACTGCATCAAAAGAAATGTAGTCAGGGGTCAAGGGATGTAATTCAACCCCCTCTACTACACTCTGGTGAGACCTCACCTGCAGTACTATGCTCAGCTCTGGAGTTCTTACTACAGGACACAGACCTGTTGTATCAGGTCCAGAGGAAGTCCACAAAAATGATCAGATGGCTGGAACACCTCTCCTATGAAGAAAGGCTAAGATTTGGGTTTGTTCAGCCTGGAGGAAAGTATGTACCAGGGAGACCTTATTGCAACCTTTCAGTATTTAAAGGGGGCCTATAAGAAAGATAGGGACAGACCTCTTAGTGGAGTCTTTTGTGATAGAATCAGGGGTATAGTTTTTTAAAATAAAAGGTATTTAGACCAGATAGAAGAAAGAAATTTTTAAAAATTAGTGTGGTGAAACATCAGAGCAGACTGCCCAGAGAGGTTGTAGATGCCCCATCTATGCAAGTATTCAAGGTCAGATTGCATGGGGCTGTGAGTAATCTGATAGAGTTGGAGATATCCCTGCTTATTGCAGGGGGAGCAGACTGGATGACCTTTAAAGGTCCCTCCCAACTCAAACTGTTAAAGAATTCTATGATTTTTTGCATTTCATCTTGGCTGGTGAGCTGAAACATGAACTCTGGGCTGCACACAGAGTGGGCAAGACAGGACCTGGCTTTCCAGGTCCAGTCCCACACCCAGAGACTGCCTCTGCTGTGCCAGCCCCAGGCAAGGAACTGATAGCCCCTGGATGGACTGAAGTGGGGTCCTGGGCCATGAGCAGGACTGCAGGGAGTCCCCATGAAAGACTGAGTATAACCAGGAAAGCATTTGAATAACTTCACCTGACTTTAGGGCAAATAACCTGACTTTGACACTTTAGGACAAATTCTATTAATTTTCTTTATTTTGCCTGTAATAATGATCCATATTAGTCTGAGTATAGACAACCTGTGAAGCAAGTAGTAATCTGCTTTACTTCAGGTGGATGTCAGAAGTCAAGAACTGGTTCTTCAGTAACACTTGAAAGCTGATATTTTCGTGTCAAATTACTCATGGCTTTTTTTTCAGCTAAAAGTAATTGCTATGTAAGTTACTTTATTATGATAAAGATTATTTTCTCATTATTTCCCTGCTTTTTTCCCCTGTTGAACATGTGCTGTCTCTCTCTGTAAAGTCTATTACTAATACACTTCAAAGGAATGTGTTCTATCTGTTCACAGTCAGGTCATTTTACCATTTACAGTGGTCAATAATAATAAGCAAACATGTGCCATTTAGTATTCAGAAATTGGGTGTTTAGGTCATCAATGTGTAAGTCAATTATGTTCTATGGATGACACAGTGATGAAGAGATCATTTTCAATATTCATTCCACAATCAAACATGCCTCAAAGTGTCTTTTCAAGTTTGCTCATTCCTATTTTCATTCACTTAATTTGCGCATAGATAAAAACATCAGCAGAATGAAGAAATAGTTCGCTTGTCATTAACAGCATGGGAAAGCATACTAAGGCAAGATGAAGAATGAGTCATGAGTTAGTCAGTTGAGAATAAGTTGCCTTTTTCAGTATCTTACACTTCAAGAATAGTGGTGATCATTTCTGAGACCACAAACAGAATTCCCTTCTTTACAAGCATCAGTTGCCAGTTCATCTTTAAAGTTGTATCTGGTGTCAGACGCTTTCTTTCCTGAATCTAGCAGAGATTGCTTTTCTCTCTGCTAATGATGTAGAGTAGACTTCAGCAGTAATAGAAGACAAAAAGGATTGGATCCTGAGGGTGGCACTCACATTGCCTAACTCTTGCCAAACATTCTCTCCTTTTTGGGCTTGGAACCTTCTGCTCAAATATTAGTTATTGAAATACCCCCTGTCATGAGGCTATGTGTGTTTGAGGAGATGGTTAGAGACATTATAAAAAAATTCTCATGACAGTTGTTAAACATGCAGGAACTTTCTAGGCCGAGTGCCAACATTTAAGTTAGGAGGTCCAGGATATCAAATGAAGATATCAAACTTTGATTTTCACAAATGAGGAGACTGTATAGTTTTGAAAATAAGTAGGACTGTATAAAGGAATACCCAAATTCTTCTATTTCTTCTCCCAAAGGGTAACAATCTCCAGTAAAAAAAAAAAACAAAAACCAAACCAACCAACCAACCAACCAAACAAACAAACAAAAAAAAAAAACAGGGTAAAAAGGGCCCTAAAAATGGGTACAAAGTTCAGGAAACCTTACCTTTATTAATTCATGTCTTCTTAATTATCCTAAGGACTGACGTTGAAAATGTTTTGTTGAAAGAAATCTTAGTATTTTCTAGGAAGAGAGACTTTGGATTTTCTAAGGCTTTAGAATCAATTATGCTTTGATTTAATTATCCAGAATTTGATGGTCCTTGTGATGAGCACAATGTATTTAATTCTTAGTATCTGTATAACATGATTCTGTGAATTATTTCTTTCTAAAAGGTAAAACTGTACATATTTACATCAGGTAATACAAAGTTCCTGTTATGTAGGAATGTATATTGTCTTGGAACAATCTCAGTCAGAATTTCACATTTGAAAATAATGACAGCCATTAAAAACCAGTCATTACAATATGCATGATAATAAAACCACCAAAAGATAGTGGGCAATTGTGGGTTGCTTTCACTGTTTTTTTCAGTGCTATTGCCCCCCAACAAAATGCAGATAACTCTCACACAAGGACATGTGTTTAAAGTGTGAGTTTAAAACTCTTTAAAAAATAACTAAAATTACTCTCTATACTATATATAAAGGCTACATTCATGAAAGTTTGTTCCTCCACAATATTCGTGTTAAATAAACCTTACACTAGACTTAGATTTTCAGTTCTCAAAGAGAACTTCCAAAGACATTGTAACTTTCAGTTCCGTAACAATATTAGCAGAGCTTTTCAAAGAGTGAAGGATTTTTATTACAGGGGAGTTTATTTCCTAGGTAAATTTTGTAATGACCAGTGTCTTATACCAATTATTTAATTTCAGAATTCAGAATGTAAATGGAACTTGTTTATTGTTCCATTTACTATGTGGAGCTATAATCAGGGGATTAGTTTTATATTTGAGCATAAAACTGATGAGTGATTTGCAAAACAAATAAACTAGGGTGAGTTTACTTTAAAGTCAGTGAAAATACAAATGGCACTGTTCACATGGTGGAGTGTGCTATTACAGTGTAAGGGTTTGATCTTTACAAACTCCAAATTCTCTGTACTTCTACTGGCAACAGCAAAAAATATTGATCAAATTCATTATCTGACAAAGTTACACCTGAATTCCTCACTTTATTTTTTGCTTATTGCTCCCTTCAAAAATAACCAGGCTGATGCAAAATTGTTGTGAGTTTTCACATATCCCAAATTTTTCCAAATTCTGTGATGTAACTTAGAATTTCTTAGGAACATATTTAATATTAAACTAAACCAGAGGTTCATCAAGACCTCTCTCTTGTCTGTCACAAAGTTCTCAGATGTTTAGGAATTGTATAAGAACAGGTCAAGCAATACATATTAATTCCCTAAAACTCTCCCAGTCTCCAGTAATTTGAAATGTATTGACATCTTAAGCAAGAAATGGTATCCTCATGCTTAATAAACCTTTCGAGACTTTAGTTACACAGTCTGGTTGCATTGGGGTATAAGTAAAATTTAACACCACCACACCACCATCCTGAGTGGAATAATTTTACTACTTGAAAGTATTCTGTCACCTCACCCTTTACATTTTTCAGTCTTCTGTAAGATTTTCATCTGTGTTATTAAAACCAAGAATCTGGAATATGCTTATCAGAACTATTTTAAGTATATATATTTTTACACATATGTTTATATTTATGCTTCTTTCCTACCTTCAATACAAAACATTCCTCACATTTATTCATACCTGGATTTGAAGGGTGTCAGCTGGAAGGAGTTCGAGGAAAGGCTCTAGAATAACATCATACAAAGATGGAAAAGAATAGCCTTACAGTAATTACTTATTTTCAATGTAAAGGCAAAAATCAAAGACATTTTGTCAGCGACATTTTAGCCTCATATAAATCACAAGGAAATTATTAATGTGAACCAATCCCTGGCAGTATTCATATTCTTACAGGCTTGCAATTTATCACTTCAGATATCAGAAAGTGAATGAAGTCTTTTGCGGTCACAGGTTTACAACCGTGACCCAATCAACATCTCTGGCATGTCCGACTGAAACAAATGCTCCAGTTTGGCATGTCTATTACCTTAAATATTTTTCATAGTCTTTTTCTCCAAAACTCCTTCTAAAAGTATACAGACCTTTCTATTTAGTCAGGAGAACTGACTGTGCTATTAATCTTTGCTTCCAGTTGCATATCCACCACACTGACTATGCAAATATGATAACTGAAGTTGCTTCATTGTAATACTGTAAACCCACATACCATTCATGTTAAAATAAAATTTAAAAATGTGCTGATACCATAAAGGCACAGGCTTCATTATTTAAACTATACTTTTCCCCCTGACTTGGCTTCCATTAACAACTCATTCTCCACCACAAAGTAAAGTGCATAATTTGAAAAAGGTGGAATTACAATAGTGTTTATATCAGTAGTTAGATTACAATATCTAACTAACAGAGGTGAGCTTTCAACAGCCCATCTTCATGGATGGATCACCCATGGATCACATCCAAATAACACTAGTGTTCTAAGCCCAAAAAAATTTATAACATTCATCCACTGAAAAATGTGATTTCCCAGAATGAATTTCTCTGTTATGTTTAAGCCTCTTGACTAGTATGCTTGATAATACTTTTAAAAATTGATCCTTTAAGATGGCTTCTGATCACAAAAAGAACATTAGTTCATTTATATCTGTTCTTGGTTATGTAGAGCAATTAGTACAAAATCTTGTCACACAGTTCTCCCTTTCACAGTAATTATTAAAAAGGTATCATGGGAATATAACCAAGCTTTTACCACACATGCATGGTGCAAAAAGCCAATTCACCACATACAGCAGCAAGAAAGCATTTATCATGAAGGCTGTCTGGAAAATGTTTGGCAAACATCTATTGTTCATCTGCAGCAGAGAACACCTATTTAGCTGGCAAGCAGGCATACAGCAAAGGCTGTTAGCAGGTACTTTGTTAGCAGGGTAGTTAGCTCGGCTGGGGATGTAAAAGAGATCCAGAAACTCAGCTCCATGCAGCATGAGACTGTATGACTGTGGTGGTGACATGCTATGGGGCTCTGTCCATGACTGGCTGGAAGAAGCTTCCCAGTGAAATCAAAGTCCTTGGCCCCGGTGCATTCCAGAGCACGGAGGCTGCCCTGAAGGATTGGAGACAGATGGAGAAATTGGAGCTGCTGGTGGCCTCAGTGGCAGGAGCTGTACTGTGGCTGAGGCACTAAGTGACCAGGTACGGGAGGTGTGGGAGGTTTGGATAGGAGCTGATGTGTCCTGCAAGTTAACAGTTGCCTGCATAACTGTTGCTGCAGTTAGTGCTTTGGCTTTTATAACTATGGTCACTTCTTTGGGATATGGACTGATAGCAAGAGATAGGTTTCTTAGAGTAGGAGATCCTCTAACACAGAGACTTTTCTAGACAAATTTCTAACCAAATTCCAGCTCAAAACTCCAGACCGTGGAACAGTTTGGCCTTTATAGTACATCATAATGCCCTGTAATACATAGAAAACCTGTTTTCAAATCACTCCTGCTCTACCTCACATAGCTATATTCTATAAAACTACCTGTGGATTCAGAGAGAGCTTCTGCTAACTCAGGGATATTTGTTATTGATAAAAAATAGAACAATTTAAGCAGGAGAAATCAAAAAAGCAACAAACACTGAATTAGTCTTGTTGCTGCACACACCCAGGACAAGACAGAACAAATCTCTGTCTCAGAACCTCAGTTATTTATACAAAATGGAACAGCTCAAAAAAGAACACTTGAAAAATCCTGGATATTTTGTATATTCTTGCTCTCTCTCTCTCTTTCTGAATATTATTCCCCCCCCTTCTCTCTATCCCATTTATGGGCAAATGCTGATCTAGCTAATTGGATGCAAACACTAAACTGTCTTATGCAAAGCACAGGTGAAAGTAAACAGAAGTAATTATTATGTTTTGATTTGCATCCCTGTAGCTATAAAATATGTGCAATAACTACCATGAAATTGGAAAGAAAACTTATCTTCCAAATCAAAGAAACAGGGCTTGGTCTATACTCCACTATTTAGAAGACATGGTATCACAAAGAACATTACTGTTCATTGACAATGTTCACAACCATTAGAAAATTGAAGTCATAATGAAACCGCAGCTAACACAGTCTTCTGGCCCTGGGATGTACATTGTTGATGTGTATATTCTGGAAGCCCCATCTGTTAGGAGCCAAGCTTTATATACTGAATAATTGCTAAATTCCAAGGAGACCAGGTGGCAGGGCAAATTAATTTGGAAGGAAACAGAAAAGTCATGGGGGAGGGAGCAGAAAAATTGTAGGAGAAGTTTAATTCAGCATTTTCTGAATGTAATGAATGAGGAAAGGAATAAAAAGAGGAAGAAAACATGCAACAAGATGTGGAGAGGAAGGATGAAGGCAGGAAAAGAAGGGACACTTTTACATCAGAAGATGTTTATAGACATCTTTCCTGGACTACAAGAAATGTAGTACAAAAAAAGCAGCAAATATTGACATAAAAATTTCTATTAAATAATATTTATATTCTCAGTAATTATTCAATCATATATTTGTAAATTCAATTCACAATACCATGTGTAAACCAAAATAAATCTAATGCTCTTCTTTGTGAATTTTTGAAAATAGCTCTATGGTGAAAAGGAGAAGAGAAGAGACAAAAGGAAGAAAGCCAGAAGTATTTTAGCTTCCCAGTCTGAGCGGCATATTACCACTTCTTTATGTGAGAAGCACTTGCAGAGAATGAATGAGATCAATACAAACGCCACAACTGCTACTATAAACAGAGGAAGCCCTCTATGCAAGAGATCTCTGGCATGAACACAGGGGACTGTAAAGCTACATTAAGGTTTCTTTAAAGAGCATCTGGTGTCACATACTGTTCTGCTGTCCTAGTCCTCACATGCTCCCATTGTCAGCACCAAATGAGACAGAGGAGTCAGATTAAACTGTTTTCATTAAAATTTTGATTACTGTGATAGTCTTTTGGCTATACATATATACAATCACCAAGCAGACTGCCTAATTTATTAACACTGTGACATCATAGCAAAATAAAATATATATTGAAGTTATATTATTTTACCTAAGTGCATGAGCAGTGTGACCACAGAAAGGGCAAAGAAAGAGGCATGTAGGAGACAAGAGCAAGTTGTCAGGCCAGAAGCAAGACAAACATGGCTGAGTCCAGATACAAAAGACATCCTGCTGAATGCACAAGGATGACTGGCAAGATAAAAAAAAACAAACAACACAACAACAAAAAAGGAAATCCCAAGGACAAATAACAAGATTGATAGTATCAGAGGCAGAGGAGACTTCCTCTTTTGGGAGGCAGGCAATGCTGCCTTAGTCCTGAGTAAGCCCATCAAGAACAGTAGCTTTTGGTGCGAACTGTATGGCATCAGCTCCATAGCTAATTCAGGAAATAACTCTTAAAGACTAACAATTTTGTATACGTAGTGATGATGTAATCATGTTGTATAACAAATAGAAGTTATAATGAAGTGTGTTATTAATGAGTTAATATAGTAAAATTTAGTTTTGAAATTTAAAGCTGGTTTATTTTATGGTTTCCCTAAACATTACCATCACAGCAAACTCTACCTATCTGACACAAATATTCAGTTGCAATAATGGGCTCCTGTTGGAAGATGTGACTCAGTCTCCAGTTCTAGATCATCTGATTTCAGGCTTTCTACAACCAATTTTGTTTGTTTGTTTGTTTTCAGTTCAGAATATCAGAATCTGCTGTGATGCAATATTCTTAAAATATATGGACTGTCAACACAACCAATCATGCTCAGTTTGCTGTCTGCCAGAACCTTCATGCCATTTTTTCAGACCCGTCCCCCAACAACTAGTTTTTAGTTTGTACAATGGAAAAGTTTAGTCCATCCCAGATACAGGACTTTCTATTTGTCGTTGATGAATTTTATTAGATTTCTATTGTGCATGCCTACAACCTGCTATCAAGGGTATCAGCTGGCTTCCCCAATTTGTTGTCATCTGCAAATTGGATGAGAATGCATGCCTTATTCTTTTACACATCATTGATAAAGGTATTACTAGCTTCTGGATAGACTATAACACATTAATCACTACGATCTAAGCCAAATAATCCTAATATTTTTTCACCCAGATGCTTGTGTACCCATTCAGAATGTAACACCAGAATGAAATGCAAAAATAGTTTGGCAGAGAGTGTTGAAAGTCAAGGTGAACAACATCAATTATTCTTGTTTTTTCTGAAAACCTGATAATTTTATCATAGAAGATAGTCAGGTTTGTAATGCATGATTTACCATACCCATCCCAAGAAAGTCAACAGATTTTATTGCTTGACCTTACTCTTCATATTTTAAGGAGGTGGTGGGCTCACTGGGACAATTTTTGCATGGCTTTTTGTCATGGTTTGGGTGCAAACAGAGATGGTTCTGTTCAGTGATTTTACTTTTCAGCTCAGTTCTCCTAATTAACTGCATGGAAGTTAGCAGCCTGTTTTCCCAGTCAGTGTCTGCTGCTGGCAGTGATAACACCCCAAGTTTAGAGTTACTACCAAGGATTGGTGTGCAGACCAAGGCCATTGCTGGATCTTGTGTACCACACTGGGGGGTACAGGAAAGTGAAAGGCTGCACCTGAAGGGAGGAGCAGACAGGGCAGGTGACCCCAAACTGATGAACAAGGTATTCCATCCCATATATGTCGTATTTGGTATAATGTAGAGGTATCTGGAGGGTCTATATCCCGCTCTCTCTATAGGGGCTCCCAGGCTCTTCTCCCCCCTTGGACTGCTTTGCCAGCTTTTTTTTGCTTGCCTCAGGTCCTGTTTTGTCTCCTTCCTCAGAGCATACAAGGAGGACTCTGTCCATTCTACCTTCAATCCCAATCAGTGTGTTCCTGAATCTGGTACCAGAATCGAACTCCTGAACACATCTCCCATCTCCTTTGGGGCCCAGTCTGGGATTCCCCTGGTGCCTGTTCCACAGCACCAGTGGTGACAGTGATGTAACTACCATGAGGGGGGTTGGGTTTGATACTGGTTTTGTATACATTTGTACATATTCCATTATTATTATTTTCATTTTCATTAAAGCTGTTATAGTTTCCTTTTCTAATCACTAAGTCTCTCTCCCTTATTCCTTTTCCCTTCCCTTTTAGGGAGTGAGTGGGGAGAGTATCTGTGAGTGAGAGACACCATCTGTTACAGGTCTAAGCGGCCACCCTGACCCTAAACCATGACACATTTTATTCCTATTTCTCCTTCTCTTCTTCCTCTCTACAATCATTCCTATGAGAGCAAAACAGTTAATAGTAATACTGTCTTTCTTCCACAAAATATTCTAGTTCCCAATCAGCTTATTATAGAAATAGTCCTAATGCAGTGACTTTGTGTGATTCCAGCTTGATGAATTATACTGTCTTAGGAATGCCATGCTTTGTTATTTTGTCTGCCTTTTATTGCCCAAGACATACTTCTTCTCTCCTTTTCCTAATCAACTTTTTTCTTCCTCTATAAACCTTAGACTGGATACTCTGACAGTACCTGCATTATTAACTGCAGTTTGAAGAGTAAGGCATGTGGATTATCACATTTGACCTTTGAGACTTAGCTACACCAGAACACATGTATTTTTTTTATTAAAAGTTGAGATTCTCTTCAGGCACATGTAATGCAGTGTTCTAATATGTAGACACATGCTATCCTGGGCCAGAAAGACAGATACCAAACAGCAGGAAAATGACTGATTTGTTAGGTGTGACTGAGAGTAGGTAAAAGTACATCAATGACCACTATCATTCAGATCAAGAGCCCATCCAGCTCATTATTCTGTCTCCCCAGAGAAGAAGAAAAAGAGAGAAAACATATACATGTAAGCATAAATTTTGCTAGATTTTTACTATATTCAGCTCAGTAGATCTCCTGAGTATCTAATTGCTTGCCCATTTAGTAGCTCCCAAAAGATGCCTCTTCCAAGTGCTTGTCAAATCTGTCCTTGAACATACATATAGTCTCAGCATAGACAATATCCTCGGACAAGGAGTTTCACAAAATTAGTGCTCATGACGTGAACAACCTCATATTTTGTTTTGGAGGATCCTGAGGGCTTAATCTGATATGACCTAATTCCTATTTTGGAAAAGACAGTGAATAATCAGATCCCTTTAAGTCTTGTCTTTTCATGCACAGGAGTTTCAAGCTGCTCAGTTGTTCTGTATATTTTTCATCAACTTTATTTTCCCCTCTGAACTGTTTGCAGTTCTGATATATCTTGGACCCAGAAGTAAATATTGTACTCAAGGGTGGGGCAAACCGTGGAATTTGTATAACAACATATATATTTTGTCTGTGTTGTCTTCTATTACTTATTAATTCTTAAGTTCTTAACTAGGTGCATTCTTTACCGAGGGAAATAGTACAAAGAGGGTGTAAAAAGGCCTGACATAGAGTAACCAACCTATACTGCACTGTAGCATAAATCAGGATCAAACCTAGATCTGTAAAACTGTTCAGTAGTTGTCACAGCAACTCATAAAACATCTATGTGTTTTGATAATTTTAATTTCTAGAGCCTAACAAGATCCAAAATAAGTTAAATATCCGTACTGATATCTCTATTTCAGACAATTTTTAAATGCTATCAATTCATAATTAACCAGTGCTTATTTAGGTATATTTCCTGAGCTCAAACTATCCTACTTGTGTTTTTAGGGCTCTTTCTTGCATCTTTGTCAAATGTGTCTGGAACTGGTCACCACCAGATATATACTTTCACAATAGATGGACAGCAAGGCAATCAGATATGACATGTTAAAAATGGACATGCGAGTGCTGCAGGATGGAACACTTATTTATGCCTTCAGCACCTTCAGTTAATTAAAAGCAATTTAGAAAAAGGACCAGTCTGTACTAACTGCATTTCACCTTTGTTCATTTCAAAGTAAATTTCGAACTCAAATTTTTTTTATTTCACTTTTATTCTGAGTTGTTGGAATACTAAAAAAAAAAAATAAAATAATTAGCAGAAAATATGGGAATTAACTGTTGGAAGTTAATGTATATCATAGTTTTGTGTAGCTTTTCTATGGCAGCCTGAAGACTAGTCAAATGAAATATTTCAAGGAGAGAATAAGAGTGAACTTACAGTGCAAAATTTGAGGCACATTTTACCTGCCAGGAAAACATGAAAAGCTGATGATCAAAGAAGGAACAACCAGTAGAAAGTCATTGTTTCAACTTAAGCCTTTCAGCAAAACTTTTGAAAATAGTTATGCACTGACATTATTTACATACAACTACTGTTTCGTAAGTCACAGCTGGCTTCAAAGGAAGGCTGAGTTGTGATAATCAGGTCTGGGACTCCATAAACACTGTAAAGAGCTGAGCAAGAGCTTAATAACACAGACGGTAACCAAACCAATGATACACATATCTTTTAGGATTCATTTGATTTCACTCACTGTGCAGTTTTCTCCTAGTATGACTGGCTTCTAGGAACTGTACTTGAACATATGCTTGAAAATAGTAGCTTCCAGGAGCAACAGAGAGATGGAAGGCAATAGCAGAGGTAGAGAGATGACCAGGGAGAAAAAGGGTCAGTTTGGCCACTTAGCTACTGGTATTTGTCCATACCTATTAAATAGGGAAAGGTTATTGCCAACTGGAATTATCTTTGTATAAAGCATAGGGTGACACATATTATTGTGTATTGACAGCGATGAGAGAATTCAGACCACTGTATGGAATCTTTATAAACATTTATGCAGAAATCTTTCATGACTGACTACAATATTGATGAAGATGAGTTTAAATCTGAGAGGTTTTCCTGATCATATATATACCCTAACCTATCACAGAAAAAAATATATATATCCACAGTAGTCAGTTTTCACAATATTATGTTCAAGCATTAATGGCAAAACATTTCACACTTATGATTTCAATCTATATATACATCACCAGAATCAATTATTTTAAATCTTCAAGACTGGAACAACATCAGAATAAGCCTTTCCTCCACCTGGTAGTAGAGAGCTTCTATTACAGAGCAAGGTGAGAATTACAAAAGCACAGTATCTTGTAACAATGATTTGTAATCCTTTTGCAAGACCCAGTGCAGGAAAGAGGTCAGACCAGAGCTGAAAATAAACCAGGGACATTGTACTGCATAGGCTCTTAGAGAAGACACAAATTCAAAAGGAGAAGACACAAATTCAAAGGGAGAAGGGCAGTAAGAATCCTTTTATTTTTTCCTTTTCAAAGCAGAATGAGCTTTCTACATCATATCTACAAGATCAATGAAGGAGTAGGATCAGGGATTTCTTTTTGCATCTCAGACAGTTTCCTGTGTGTAGGTGTGATGAACAAAGCTAAGGAATGCTGAAAGCCCTCTCAATCCACAGTCAGCTTTTTCAGAAGGCTGAGAAATTGGACTGCCTAGAAATTTAGTTTCTAAAAAGTCTACAACATTTTTCGTTTCAAGACTCCAGGTCTACATCATCTTGGTGCAACAAAAACAATGACAAAACAATCAGTCACCAGTATGAAGAATAATACTTCACATATTTTGATAGTAACAATTCTCAATTATAGATCTACTTTTATTGCTCTGTTAATATCACATCTTACTGGGTTCTCAACAACATTTTGGAAGTTTGCATATTTACAGTTTGAGATAAAATGATCCTACAACAGTGGTTTGAGAAAATTAGGCTTGTATATCACTACAAATTGCCAATAAAGTCAAAAGCTCTTGTTTCCTACAACTCATAAACATAGCTGACACTCCAGGATATAATAGAAAATGTGCTCTCCACATTGTCATTGCATTAGTTTATAATGATAATTTGACTTCACATTTTTATGTTTTTGCAAAGTGGAAATATTAACCTGAACATATAAATTACTACTAAAAGTCATAATTAGCTATATGGTTTACTTAGAGGAAATTAATGCTACATTAATGTGTAGCCTACTGACTCAATGTTTTCTAAGAGAAAAAAAATATAAATTGCATAACGTTGAAAAGAGATGCTGAAATTATTAAACAAAAGAACTAAAAAAAAAATAAATAGAGAAATGGGAGCTGAAATGTATTAAGCTTCCAAAGCACATGGACAATTCAAAAGACCAAGAAGAATACTGTAAGAAAATTCAGAATATGTGTGAAAATAGCAAAAAAAACCCTGCAGGTTTTTGTGTTTGTTTGGCTTTAGTTTGTAGTTTTTTTTTTTCTCCCCTGTGATTTCTGTTCTTTTATTCAGGGAGGGATCTGAACTAGTTGAAATTTGTTGTATTGTGATCCAAAACTGCAGGCTAGAAAATAGTTGGTAGAAAAATTACTGGTATCAGAATTTGTTAGGACACAATCTTTGGTCATTCCAAAATATTAGGGCATCTTGGGAAAAAATACATGAGCAGAAAATATAGAAAGCCACCTTTCCTCCCCTTACTCTGCCACACTTTTATCAATATGTCCTGTGCAGTTCTTTCTTCAGGTTCCCCTAAGCCTGACATTCAGCTCTCCAAACAATAAAGATAAGGAGATGGGCCACTCAGAATGGATCGAAAGGAAGTCACCTGTTGATCAGCTGCATAATGTGATTATAATACTGTAATTCATCAAGTACTAATTTTCTTAATCTTAAATTGCAATTAATTTTTTCTCTACTTATGGCCTGTATATTCTACAGCAACTCTGAATTTCCTCTACATTTTTCTCAACTATCCCTGTGCTTTCTGTATTATCTCCCCTAATCAAAATGATAAACTTCCTAATTAGTAAAACTTTAAAATATGTATTAGTTACAAAAAATTAACTGGGCAAAAATGAAACTAGCAAAAGCATCTCAAATAAATTAAGGATTGTAATTCACTTCATTCTTAGAGTCAGTTTGCAGTCTGGATGCAGCAATTTCTAGCTAACAAGCCTTTTTTTTACTGCCAACTCAGTGTATTTCAGCTTTTAATTATTCTGTAATAATAGCCTTTATGAACAACATGTTTTAAAACACCAGATGCAATGACTTCTGCATTTTCTGATATTAACATGCAAATCAATCTAAAGCAAAGCCAGCAATTCCTTGGTATTTTCTATATTGCTTGACATCAGACTACTTACTGTTTAAAGGATGGAAGGAACAACACTGTGTTCCATTATCACTATATGTCATAAATCATCTATGTGTAATAAATGTGGACCACATCATCAGATGATAATTTTCATTGTCATACTATCCATAATTTATGCTTGGATAAACTCATCAAAGCCTGTTTAATGAAATTGAAAGCAGAAGGGAAAACTGCTGGATACCTTTACCTAATTTTAGGTTTTCATCACTTTCTTTTATCAATTCAAGACTGAATTTTCTCACCTGAAGTCATGAAAACAGATATGTCCAGCTACAGAAAATGTTTTAGGGTGTGCAGTATGTTTCTGATATAAAAATCACTGTGCTAAAAAATAACTCCTGTAGTGAAGTAACTCCTTGCAATCAGTGAAAAGATGTTGATGTTTATAGGACAAGATTAACTTGGCCAAATGTAAAGAGCTACAGCTGGTCAGATACATACAACTTCTGTATCTAGACAAGCAAAGGAGTTTGCAATACAGAGCTATTGATTTAAATTTTATTCTCACAAGCTTACCCTGAGAAGAGATGCTCTGCAATTCTATTTAATTATCTTCTGGTTAATTTTGTCTTATTTCTGCTATTAAAACTTAAAAAAACTAATCACCAAGCCTGGCTCTTGCTAAGTATTTGCTAGTTTTGTTTTATCTCTTAAAACTCAAAAATATATGTAAACTATCATTTAAAATTTCTCCTGAATAACTCAAACCAATTCACAAATATAATCTATACTTCCCCATTCAAAAGTAATCTTTAGTTTGAGAAAAAACCCTCAGTTCTTCAAGAATGTATAACTGCAGAAAGACTTAAAAAAAAAAATAAATTGTGATAGCAGGAATGTGAAAAGTGAAGTAAAGGTAACCGACAATCTTAATCTTCAGTTTAGTGATCTGAAACATGCAAGTATTTTTGTTTAATCATTTTGTTTCTAGGCCTTTTCTTCTAGATCCTAAATTTCCATTCTTTATCAAGAGGAAGACTAATTTATTGCCATCGTGTTATGTGTACAGAACAGAAGACAGGCATTTCTGTTGTTTCAGTTTCCTTCAATAGTTCCTAGGTAACTAGTGTTGTGTAAGAACAGAATAAAACCAGTTGAAATCAGAGAGCTGCATAGCCAAATATCTTCTCTCTGAAAGCTGACAGAAGTGGAGGCTTCAGGAAAAGATACAGGAACACTTACTGCCTTCTATTGCTTTGGCAAATTAAGCAGTAAGTTGCTTATCTCAGTTAATACTTTGGTAATTTCCCATTTGACTTCCTTTAGAAATCCCGTGTACATGCCATCTGGTTTCAGCCATTGTTACAACCTGGGTTTGGTAATTGTAATTATTCATTTTATTAACTTGCTCAGAAATGTTTTCTTCTGACACTTGTTTGAGCCTGTTCCTCCAGCTTTTCAAGAGAAAGGAAATGCTCTATTATGGGAAAGTCCAGGTGAAAGTCCAGGTAAATGGACCTGCATCTTCTCTGAGTGCTTCCTCAGACACAGCCCAGTTAGCTATGAACTCTGCATACTCTCCATATTGCTTCTGTTTCTGTTGTGCTCAAACAAAAAGCCTTATGGTTAAACTTCTGTATCAAGTTGTACTGAAGCATATTTCTGTCTCTTTTGTTATGCTTTTACATTTACCTTGCTGCAGTTTACATTCTTTTTGACTTTACTCATTCTGACACTCAAAGCCCCCTCATATTGAAAGAAAATGCCTTTTTGTGAAAAGAAGTGATTCTAAAGATAGATAATGAAAGTCAGTTAATAGACCAGAGGTAAAGAAATATACAGAAAATTAGCATGAAGAGAAAGAAGATAAATACCTTCAACCATCGTATCTGTCATTTGCAATCAAGAATTAAATTATTCTTCCTCATTTTACTATTAAAATGAGGTTATTTTTGGTTTTGTCAGGACCATTTGTACGGTTATCAATTATAATATACTAAAACAGCTACTGAACATCACATGGCAGACCTTGTAGTTTTTCATCACCTATGATTCTATGCAGAAAGCTCTACTTGATGAGTTCATTGCTCTTCTTCCACCTGTTGGATGTAAGTATCTGCTCTGAATTAATCTAACAATAAAAAGTTTGCCACTTCATTGAGTGCTGTAAATGCTGAACTAATTTGAGTTTGAGAATGCTGTTCTTGCTTTGTTCAAGTTTCGCTTTATGCTCTTTGAAGCCTATCTCCCTCCTGTAACTGGAAAGGGTAACCAACCCTTTCAACATTTGCTAAGCCTCTGTCTTGCTCATCGTTAGGAACAGTGGTGCAGTACTGCTCATTAGGGCAGGAAGCATTCAATGTATCATGCTGAACTTTCATTTGCACTGATCTTTGCTAAAAAAAGATCAGTTATTATTTGCCTATAGTTCATCTTTGCATCGCAACAGGAGGACTTCTACCACGGGAAAGATGACTTCAAAAATTATGTCCCCACTTTGTTAAATCCTCCCATCTCCCACTGTTCTCCTAGAGGATAAACTTGGCTGGTGATTAGCACACTTGCCTAAAGATGAAGAAACCTGAGCTATACTCATAATTCTTCTGTGTATTTACTGTGTAACCAAATCTGTTCCTCTGCCTATAAAAATTGAGATAATAGTATCCACTCCTGTACTTTAAAGCCTCAGATAAAAAATGCTGTAAAAGCTAAATGTTATTATTAAAGCTTTCTCAATAAGCTGGGTATCAGCCAGAGGAACAGAAGTATAGACACAATACTTTGCCATCAGAAAGACTAGACAAAAATGGAGGTTACATTAAATGACAAAACATTTCAATTCTTACACAAACTTTTAACAAATTCCATCACCACTTTGACATGCATGTCATAGTGCTTTTTATAAATAGACACTGTCAGAATCTGTCAGTCTTCAGACAATGTTTCTATTTTAGAAAAGAAAGCCATATTCAATACAACTCCAGGGTTTTCAGAAACTTGCCTTGTCACTAGCACTTCAGTTTTAGAGTAGAATATCCTAGTGGAGCATCCCATGGGGTATGAATGGTATGGAAGGCTGCAGAGTTGGTAACCTTACAGTATCCACACCACCTAAACTGTGACTAGTTGAATCTCTCTGATCAGCCTGAAAAGAATGTTTGCTGAAAAGGGCTGTGTTTAGGAGAAACTGAACCTATCTCTAGCATATAGTCTACTGCAGGATGGAAGATCAGACCTTTCTGTGGCTGAGCCTACATCTAATGGCTTGCCTGATAAAAGGTGACAACACTGAGCTCAAAACAGCACACAACATCTATGGCTACTTTTTCTTTGAAAACTTCAAGAAGGAGAATGAGCAGCTTTTTCACATAATAGGACCCACCCAGAAAATGGATGGATGACCTGGATTTGAAGAAAGCAAAAAGAAGTTTCTGTTTACATGGTGCCTGGTTATGCTGTAGAGATCCTTGCCATACTACATCCCGGATCAGAAAAGCTTCCATAAATTAGAGAAGTTGAATGGCTCAATGTAAAACAATGTAATAGGTTTTACTAAATACACAGAAAACACCACTATATTCAGAAAGTGCCTGTATAGCAAATTGCTGGAGGCTGAGGCAATGTTTAAAGGATATATCAAAATACATTTCCTCTACAATAGGCACCCACTTGTAGTTACTGGCCACTGGACAACACATACCTTTGGTTTTGGCTACAGCTCTGTTCATAGGTTGTGTGCTAGATCTGCTGGAAAGAGTCTCTATTCTATAATGATCAATGGGTTAAGAAAAAAGCTCCTGGACACATGTGAAGTTTTGCTTTAACTGGTTAGGAAAAAATCAGTAGCTTTTTGTAGCTTCTTTAGCTACATTATTGTTACAAACTTTACTTTGCTTCAACCAAACCAGAAAGCAATTTTGATGGTCAAGACCTATTAAGTAAGGGAACCCTATCTAACAGCAAGAGGGACTAAAAATCCGTTCTCCTGCTTTCCAAGGAGTATTTAAATTGTTAGGAGAAATTCACCAAGAAGTTGTGTTCTTTATTCTCTATTATAATTTCAGTGATTATGAAATATTTGTGGGGGTTTTGTATTGTTTTGTTTTGTTTTAAAGAATGCCTTGTTTGCAGTGTTTCAGACAATTAACTGATGTATAAGTAAAAAAACAATACATAAATTCTCACAGCTTCTCTACATAGAGTCAGGACATGCAAAGGAAAAAATGGAAACCTGCACATAAACTATAGTAACAGCTGTCTGCTTTTGCTGTCTCCCTAGCAGAGGCTGTTAAAAATGTGAAAGATATATCGACAACCTAACAACTCCTAAAATTACTTCACCAATTCTAAGTCACTTATGTCCAAATGAAATAACATTTTGAATTTTACCAAGATTTTATATTACCAAAACAAACGTTTTTATTTTTCAGTAAATGACTACAGAAAATTTATCCTGTCCTACCCTATCATATTTCCCTTGGAATTATTCCACAAAATGGACAGCACTTAATGAATAGACTGCTGTTCATTTTTCCACCCTCTTTTTTAACTGCAGTACTGCAGGATACCATATCTCATTTCCAGGAATCTATTCAAGCTTTGTTCTAAATGCAGGATTAGTCATTTTCTCCAGAGCCTTCCTAAAGGATCACTGCAGTGAGTATTGCTCAAACATTAATGTTTTAGGTTTTTCTTTGGTTGGTTGGTTTGGTTTTGTGTGTGTGTTTTTTGATTTGTTTAGTTTTGGGGTTTGGCTTTCATTTGTTTGTTTGTGGTTATTTTTGTTTTGTTTTGTTTTTCCAAAAGTCCTCCACTCACCCTTTCTGTCCCCCTGCAAGAAGATGTAGTAATTACATACAGAAAAAAGTGCAGGCTAGGATTCATCTCTTCTGGATATTTTAGACAGTCAAGTATCCTTTTGCCAGCTATATTTCATTCTTTGTTGTCACCAGATGGAACAGCAGCTTATTAGTAGCAGTTAGAAGCTGCTCATTTTCTGTTCTTCTGGATGAGTTTTGGTAACCTGCAGGCCCTCCAAACAACCACTTGATTAAGGCAAGGTAGGCTCCTGCGTCCACATCTTACTGTTATCTCAGAATGATGAATAGGCTGGCGAAGATCTCATTTATTCAGCAGCCTTTTCTGCTTGCTGCTGTACTTCAGAGGTAGGGGTTCGATAAAGGGAAATGCTGTGCTGGCTTTGCTGTTCACTGGTAGGATTCGGCTCTTGGGGACAATGACCAGTCCCAAGGGTTGGATTGTAGCCACTCATGAAAGTACCTTGTGCTAGATTAAAATGGTAAGGAAAAAAGGTTGCTATCAGGTTTGCTCTTCAACAGAGCCTTTCACATATAAGTATCTTGTAGTCACCTTCTACTTGGTGTCTTTTCTGTATGGACCCAGACAGCACTACCTGGGGCCTCTTTCAGAAACTGATGGCTGAACAAATGTGTTTACTAGGTGGGAGGTCTAGAGAGTAGGTAAGCAATTTGACATTAAATATAAAGCTGAGCTGGTTTCCATTACATAAAATGTCAGAATCAGGCTAAAATGGGTAATTATCTACACTGAAAAAAAAAAATATTTTTTTTATCTTGCCTAGAACACAAAAGATAACCAACTCTGTGTTTTGTGCCTCATTTAATTTATCAGCTCTCCTGAGACATACCTGCCCTGGGAGACTAGCCAAATGCTGCAGACAGAAATGCTACAGATCCAGGAATAGCTTTCTACCCATTTGCTACCTGGACAATTCTTTATGCTTTGAAACTAATTCTGCAACACATCTTATGTACTTCACCACTTCCTTTTTCTTCCTTTAACATTTCATTGTTTCCTCTTATCACTTTATGTGTACATTATTTACACTATCTCAGCTGTAGTGTTCCAAATCTGTATTGCATACAGGAGTTTTTTTATGCCTCTGAGTCAAAACAAGAATTGTTAGGTGTCTAAAACTAACTCTTCTCTGCCTGTTTAGTTCCTTGGATCACTGAGTAAAAGGAAAGTTCATTTTGGAAAGGAACTCTGGAGATCACTTTGTCCAGACTGTTGAAATCAAGGGATTAGATTAGATAGATTAGATTAGACTAGATTAGATTAGATTATCCAGGGTGCTGTTAAAATACATCTTGAATATTTACATAGAGGAGATGGCACCACTCCTCTGGACAATTTACTCAAATATTTAATTGTTCTCAGGCTGGAGAACTTTTATATTATATCCACAAAAAATTTCTTATGAAGAAACTTGTGTCCATTGCTTCTTGTCCTGTCCTTGTCCACAGTGATTCCTTGTGATGACAGCACCACTGTTTCCTCTGAAGTCACCTTTGACTGGAATACTGATTAGATCCCTGATGATACATCTCTTCTCTAGGATCAGCAAACTCAAGTCCTTCAAACTTTCTTTATACATTAAGTTCTCCAGATCTCTAATCATATTGGTAGCCCACTGCTGAATATTCTCCATGGGTCTATTATTTTGCATGTCTCTCTTGAACTGGGACCAACACTGGACACAATATGGTTATAACATAATATGTTAGGCCACAATATTAGGTGTGGCCTAACAGGTACTGAGTAGAGATGAATAACCACTTCCCTTGATATGCTGGCTATACTTTTGCTGACATTTCCCAGGGCACTGATTTCTTTGCTACAGACCACAGTGAAGGCTTGCATTCACTTCGCTGTCCACCAGGAGTCCTAGGTCTTCTTCAGCAGAGCTTCTCCCCAGACAGCCTGACCTCAGCCTGTACAGTTATTTGGGATTAATTTGTGCCAGGTGCAGTTCTTTAGACTTTGTTAAACTTCATGTAATTCTTTTTGGGCCATCCTTTCACCTTGCTAGATTCAGTTTGTATGGCAGCCCTTCCTTCTGTTGTATCAAACTCCTCCCAGCATGGAATGACCTGCAAATTTGTTGAGTGTGCATTCAATCTCATCATGTAGATTGCTTGTAAAGATATTGAACAATATCACAGCCAGTATTCCCCCCTGAGGAATTTCACTCATGACCAGCAGGTAGAGGGAAGTCTCAATGCTTCCTCTAAAGCCTGTTCCTGAAGTGATTGTTGAAGCCTTCTGGCACCAGATATAATGATATTGCATGGGAAATATAAAGCATTTTGAAATGGCACCAAAACCTGTTTTGTCTCTTACACTGGCAGAAGAAAGAGATGGGGAGAATTATGAAAGGAATGGATGACAGTGAAAGCTGTGAAGGTAATATGGTGTTGATGTCCAGTCGTGGAGGGTGTCCAACAGTAAGTGAACACTGTTCTCCATGCCAGGCCTGAAACAACAGTGGTAGCGAGTCTTCCAGAAAGACATCTTTGATTCCTTGATCTCAGTCAGGCCTTGAGTTACAGCATTCCCTTACAGGAGATACTTCTTGATGTACTTGATGGACTTTTTCTGGGACCTCATAATACATGAGAGTCGGAAGACACAGTCCAAGTATCTATGAATCCTAGTTCATTTGAAAAGTAAAGTAGCTGTTATGGTGAATGAGTGATGGGCTAGACCAGACATATGTAGGCTGGGGAAGTATTGGACTAGGCATATTTTGACAGCACCTTGCAGGGCAGCCCCTGTAATATTAAAGAAAAACAGATCACACAGGGTGAAGAATCTTTCTAATTCACAGATAAAGCCAGAGATAAATATGTCAATTGACAGTTTGACCTAGAAGAGTTACATTTCAAGGAAATGCATTCAAACTAGTGGAGAATGATCTGAGTGCAGTTTGGATACCTAAACTCAAAACAACAAAAGGAAGTGAAAAACAAGGTATCTGTGACTTTTTTATTCTATATTTATTCTGAATAAGGATTACATTTTGCCTCAGGTAAAGTTTTGATTAAAATGAGCACCTGGAAATTACCAATAATTTTATTATACATTTTATGAGATAGTACTTGACCTATCAGTCTCATTGTGCTTAAAACCATAGAAATACATAGTAATTTGTGATCACTGTTGGGAACTTTTCATAATCTAGAAGAGGAGTTCAAAGTATGCCTAAAAGCAGATACAGATTAGTTTATGATGACTGAGGGAGGGTAGCAGAGTGTTTAAAACTGTGGGGTTGCTTTGGGATGGGCAATTTACAAGGGAAAGTTGAACAGTTGCACAATTGCCAGGAACCCTAGCTTTGTCAAAGGACTTACTGCAACAGAAAAAGATGCTTCAAGCAATGTCAGCCTCTTTAACCATCCATTAGTGCCAGAAAGCTGAAGCTAAGATATATATCAATATGACCTTTCTTAATATTTTATACAAGCATCTAAAATACATGCCAGAATTTGTGTATTCACTGCCAGTGAAACAACAGGGATTCTGTATGGGATACAAAATACTTAAATGCCACCCTGCAGAAAGGCAGCTTTCCCTATGAAGGCCAATCTTAAAGTGTAAGGATCAAGTGATAGTATTTAAGTCTCACCAAGCTAATAGAGAAGTGTATATACAAACATCAGCCTTTAATCCAAATAGACTGACTATATGTCTAGACCTATCTTGTTGCACAGTTGTATAAAATAGAGGAAACACATGGGTGTGGTTTATGTAAACATTTTCCTGGGTTTTTCTAGCATTATCAAGAATGAAGTTTTAATTTAAAATAATCTTTTCCCCTGTTAATGAATAGACTTGATGGAGTGAAAAAGATCACAAATATCACTGAGCTGCTTCTACGTTTAACTGTAAGGATTACCTTAAACTTTTGCAAGTACTAGGTACTTTTCAATTCTATATTTCTTTGGCTATATTCCTTAATTCTAACATGACCATGATATTCTGACATGTTGATAAATCTCATGCAGATTGCGTAAAAGAAATATATTCTTCTAAGCCTCTTGATAAAAAATATTTAGCCAATACAGAGGAAAAAGAAAGTCTTGATGGAGTTCCCAGAAGGGTTTAGTGCCACTTGTGAAATCAAAAATGACTGATAAGCACCAGTTTGGACATTTTTGTTTAATAAACAAGGGGAGAAAGCAGTTGAAATGTATTATTATGCACTATTTAATGGCAGAATTGGCTTTCCTTTCTAATTAAGTGTGAATGTATAATTAAATTCTGTAAGGTGAAATATAGATAATATATAAAAATTAATCATTAGCAAGTACCCACTGTCTACTTTTCATTCACAATTGGAACTTTCAGTTATTTTATCTTTCATTCCTGAGATATGCCGACATCCTACAAAAAGGCTACTGTAACTTTTTACTCCTTTTGACATCGACAAAGGGATTATGGAAAGAGAGAAGAGCAATGTATGACAATAGTGTTTCATTTTTCTTATATTGGAGCCAAAGGGTAGGTTAGGGTAAAATATTCGATTGACTCAAATGGAAGTGTAAGAGAGGTCCAGCAAAGCTGCAAATACCAAATATGAACATAAAGAATTATATTCCTTAGCAGAGAGTTAATAGAAGTGTGATTCTGTCTTCTTATCTGTACAGTACGTCATTCTACCAAAACCCTCACCTGTATAGTCATAATTTAGAGTTGCTGTTAACTTTGAGGAAGTTACCATGGAAAAGTTGTGCTATTGCAGAAAATAGGAAGCTCCCTGCGAACACGTCATACCCTGCCATTCTCCCAGTAACACATATACATAAGCCAGTGAGAAAATAATATCCTACATCTATAAATACTAATCCAACTACATATTTTATTCTGAAGCTCACACATAGTTAAACTGAAGGGTGTGATGCACACACAGCTCGGTGAAGTCAGGGAGACTATTTCACTAGTTTTGTCAAATACAGTCTCATCTTGTTCCACTGTTTCATTTCTAAGGGCATGAAAAAAGAATCAGAGCTGTCTGTGAATGCTGCTTTCACTCACAATTTACTCTGTTGATGTCCTGTAATGTGTAACAGGACTGCTGGCCATTTTTAAAATTATAAGATATATCTGTAGTAAGAACTCCATTTTGTATTATTTGCTAACACCCATCTAACTTGCACTCGATAGCTTATGGAATTACACTTCAAACAGCTACTCTAAGAAAAGAGTTTAAAACTTCAATAAAAGCTATTGTTGAGAAATTGTCAGTGCTACAGTCAAGGACAATTGGCTGTTTGTCTTTTAGGTACAGGTGTATTTCCATGGAATGCTGAATCTTCAGTTCAAGGAGCCTTTGTAGAGAAAAGGGCAAACTTGACATACAAAAGGCATGGATAAAAAAGTGGAAACCAAATTTGAATGGATATTCCTAGAATGAGATTTAGGAGTAAACATAGAAGACAAAAAAATAATCGTATCATGCAAGAAGGATGAGGGTAGGATGAGCTCTCCAGTCTCTTGTAGAGAGTCCTCAAACTCATAAGAGGTGAGACCAGAATGGAAAAGAAATCACAGAAAGTCTTATATTTGGTAATTAAGTCATAATTTCTGATGACTTAAAACTATAAAGTGGTGGTTGTAAGAAAACTATTTGCGAGGCTTATTTCCTGCCCTCAGGACATACTCACTAGAGAGTTTAAAGTAGAGGATCAGTTACTCAACAGGTTTGTCTGGAACGTAATGGAGAAGTGATCATGGCAATCAGAAGTTTCAGAGATTCATCTCATGCCACAGAGCAGTTGGATGGCAGCATGTATATACAGAGTACTCACCAGCTGGGCTGAACCCCCAGAACACATCTTTGGAGTATTCAAGTAGACTGTCTGGATCTTGCTATGTTAGCAACATGTTATATCTAAAATCTAATTTCCTTTCAAAAGAGAGGTGAATCATGCAGGAACAGTTCTTGCCAAGTGGGAAGAAAACAATGCAATACTCTATAGAGCCTGAGGCTGTGTAATAGATCCCAGTCTGCTGTTCAGGTACAGACTGATATACAGAGAATTTATCTTGCAAGAAGCCATTTCTTATGGAGAAAATTTATTCAACGTTAAATCTGCATCTAAATAGTTTCTCTTTTTTTTTTTTTCTCTCAAAACAGAAAAGACTAAAGGCTTTTTTATGCATGAAATATTACTTTTACTTATTAGGACAAGTTACATCTTTTTTCTTTTCATGTTGAAAAATCAATGGTGAACTGAAATTTTAAAAATCTGGCAAAAATTTAAGAATAAGTTGTTGCTTCACTGGAGCATTTATTGTTTTATACATTTGGTGTTAAATCAGTCTGTTCAAATATAGTATGTGAGTGGCCAATGTTATAAAGCTGGAATTATCTGTGAGAAGAATCACCACAAACTTACAGTGTGACTGCCATCAACCCACTGCTCATAGGTTTAAAGACAATGTCTGCATTTAGGCTTGAACTTAAGTCCTGCTTAAAGCAGTAGCATTTTAATGCATATCTTCAAAGATATAATTAAGTGCTTTATTGTAAATAAGGATGTGTACTGAGGATACTCAATGCCTTGTGTGATCAGGATTTAATTGTAATTGCACTAGATGTATGGGCTTTTATACTCTTGGCTGAAAAGTGGATAATGACCCATAATATGCTTTGAAAGTATAGGCAAAGAACATCTGGGATAGTTATGATGAAATCAGGTAGCTGACTATGATGAATCTTTTGATTTATGATGTTCACATCTGCCAGAGAGTTTTCAAACCTAGGTACTATATATAGGTAAAATGAGAAAGTGTTAATCTTCATACTATGTGAATACATCAATTTGTGTATCATTTTTCATTTTTATTACTCCTTGGGTTAACTTTCCTATTTAAGGAGTTCTACATTTACTCTGATAAACTCAAAAAAAATGTCAGAATAAATAAACATACCACATCCAGCAATATTTTGTCACTAATATATTATTTGAATTATATTTATTGTTCTAATGTATCTTTCACAGGGCTTTAAATTTTATCATACTCTCTGTGTAGCAGTAAAGCCATTTCCATTGCAAGCTTGTAACAGTAATGGATAACAGCCTTCCGGGGATAGGCTTCTGAGAAATTTATTTCAACTCATGTTGTTCAGCCACCCAGTGAATGAATTTATTTCCATGACAGATAAGGATTGCACAGATCCCTTTTAAAATGATCATGGGACACCATAAATCAGTAGTAGTGAAGAAAAGGAAAATTCAGGATCTTATTATTTCTTATGTTTTTTTTAATCCTCCTAGTTCCTGTTGCAGAAGTGTCTAATGTGTACTGTGTCATTTGCAGTCATTAAGAAACCTGAGAAACCAGTTTAGACAACCTTTTAGATCTCCCAATTCTGAATGGCTTTTTATTTATTATTTTTAAGAGGTGTGCTGAGCCTTTTCTTCTAGTTGATATGCACAGAAATCAATAAAGCTGGATTTCTGAAAAATATATTTCAACATCAGCACTGCTAATAGAGAGAGTTACAACTCAAAGCCTGATTAGTGCATGCACCTTTACTGAAAAGATTTACAGAACAGGATTATTTTGATACACTATGAGCACCTATTGACTTGAATGTTCTACTCAGAATGCATGAGATGAACTATAGATGTACTCATGAGTTCATGTTTACAGTATAAACAGGTTTGTCTCATCAATACAAATACAAAAGACCACAAAGAAGAAAACATCTCTAGGCCTGTGGAGGCTGTCAATTGGTTAGCCTACATTAAGAGATTTTTACACAGATGTGGCTTTCATAGTACCGTATGTGGGCTTTTTCTGCCTTTCTGAGTTGGCAGTTGTGCTTCAAAGCCCATTTTGGCAGCCTCGTATTAATGGCTTTGTGATGCTGTGTTGAATCATTGATCCTGCAAAGTGTGCAAGTTCTGTGACAATGAAAGAGGTATCATGTTGCTTCTTTCACACTTTGTCTTTTCAAAAGCAAAGAGAAAACTCCTTAAGAAAATATTTTCAGTATTTTCATTGTAGCACTTTTGAAAAGAATCCTTGAAAATTGCCCCAGAAAGCACTCAGGGAAATGCATCCCCTAAATTTCATATTACTATTGACATCTAAGATATTTTTTAACATCTACATGCAAAAACTCATGTACATTAATTTAACCAGGAGTTTACAATTGTAATAACAATCCTCAGCTTCGGAGGAACTAAAGTGTGAGGTGATGTACCAGAAGGACATGATGTCATCCAGAAACACCTAGACAAGCTGGAGAGGTGGGCCCAGGTGAACCTCATGAGGTTCAACAAGACCAAGTGCAGGGTCCTGCACCTGGGCCGGAACAACCCCCACTATCTACACAAGCTTGGAGAAGAGGCAATAGAGAGCAGCCCTGTCGAAAAGGACTTGGTGTGCTGATAGACAAGAAGCTGGACATGAGCAGCCAGTGTGTGCTTGCAGCCCAGAAGGCCAATTGCATCCTGGGCTGCATCAAA
>JANHFX010028975.1:9345-27036 GCA_027560015.1 Chloroceryle amazona | reverse complement strand
TCAGAGCCCCGGCCACCTCCCCTGGGATGGGGACAGGGATGGGGCAGCCACCACCTCTCTGGGCAGCCTGGGCCAGGGGCTCACCACCTGTATGGTTAAGAATTTCTTCCTTCTCTCTGGTCTAAATCTCCCCTCTTTTAGTTTCAAACCATCACCCTTGGTCCATAAAGAGTAAGATGCTGTTACACTATTGGTGCGAATTAAGAGGTGGAGAAGGGTGGCCTTGGGAAGGAAAGCTTAGGAGGTGTAAGAATGGGTCCTGGGCACCACCTGCATTAGCTGCTGCTGAGCCTGGTCATTACGGAAGCGTGGCCTCAGTCTGGAAGTACACCAGCCTCCAGACAGTCCATTCTTTTTTCCATCCGTACACTATATGCCGTTACTATTAACTGCAGATGCAAAGTACATCTCTTGACATTTACAAAATGTTAGGATGCTTTGTTCTTGTGCTGGTGGCCCTTCGCTTCTCCTTGGAATAGACAGGGGCTGCTTAAGCCAGTGACAGTGAGAAAACGAGAAGACAAGTCTTCTGTCAATAAACTCCCACTCTGACTGATGGGCATTCCCCACTCCCCTCCCACAGGCTCCCTTCTCACCCGTGCTCCTTTGCTGAGGGCTCTTGACAGGAGGTTGTGTCACTAATGGGGTGGATGTCTGTGCTTCTTTAATGAAGAATTAGGTGACTAGATGGGTCCGTTGGTCTGCAGCAGGTCTAGAGTGGGCATTCTTCTGCTAACAGGGGCTGTTCCTTCCTAACCTGGGCCCTTGGGAATGTAGCAGCAAAACATAAACCCCTCTGTAATCATTAAAAACCCAAAGAATTAGCCAGTTTGCATTTCAGATCTACTCTATTACCCACTTTAAGTTTGAATTCTTCTATTATTAACTTCTCTGGAGACTTTCACCTTCTCTAGAGACTTTCAGAACCCATCTGGATGCGTTCCTGAGCGACATGCCCTGGGTGGTCCTGCTCTGGCAGGAGGGTTGGACTTGATGATCTCCAGAGGTCCCTTCCACCCCTACCATTCTATGATTATTGCCCAAACAAAACTCTTAGTCTCGTTTGAAGTTTAAGAGTGAGAGTCTTAAACTGGAGTTCGAAACTTCCCCTCTGCCGTGATTTATTAGCAGGTTTGTTAATTGAGTTGTTTGCTCCCCTTGGCTCGGTATCTGTGTGCTCCAAAGGGATGTCAGTGATGCTGGAGGGTGCACCAGGCTGAGTTAGGCAGCCTTAGGTATTAGATACCCTCTCTCGTAGAGCTTTCACCACTTCTGAGTTTTATTTTTGTCCCTGTTGCCATTTCTGCAGGGGACATTCTGTGCCTGGCTTTGTGTCTTCTTTTTCCCCGCCCTCCTTCTTGTCATTTTTCTCACAGTGCAAATGTTTACACTTCATTTAACAACACGACCAATGATTTCTTCAACAACAACAAAGTCCTTGTAGAGCAGCAGATCCCAGGGACTGCAAAACTCTTAAAGTCAATCAAGCTTTAAAATAGTGGCTGAACATCTCACCGAGATACCCAACCAATCTGTGAACCATTGAGGCTACGGTAATAAAGTGAAATATTTGCCATCTGATTATTTACGCTTGCTTTGTTTAATTATAGTTTGAAAATGAGATCATCACAAAACTGGATCATGAAGTGGAAGGAGGCAGAGGAGATGAACAGTACAAAGTGTTATTTGACAAAATGTAAGTGTTGCTCAGCGGCGAGATTTATGTCCCGGTAAAGTCAGGAGAGAGAGCAATTAGACCACAATGAACTTCGTAGCCCAGAAATAATTAAAATCTGTTAACGATGCATAATATTTAGAATTGCACCTGAGTCAAGGTTGGGGTTTTTTTTTCTGCATGTGATTAACACGGTGACTGTAATTGGGTTTTCAGTCTCTTGGAGCACTGCAGAAAACACAAATACCTTGCGAAGAGTGGAGAAACTTTCGTCAAACTCGTTGTCCGCTTGATGGAGAGGTTGTTGGACTACAGGACCATCATGCATGACGAGAACAAGGAGAACCGCATGAGCTGCACTGTCAACGTGCTGGTAAGAGAGGAGAAACTGCCAGCCTGAAAGGACTCCTGGAGTCTTCACGTTAACGAAAGATTTGTGTAAAACGGAGAACGAGTTGGGATTCTTGTAGAGGTTTGAAATGCTTCTGTGGGTTCTGGGGGTATTTTTTCCTTTTTTAATGAAGGTGATCTATGAAAACATAGGTTGTTACTTCTTTTATTGATCCTAAGGTAAGATTGAAGAAGAAATATTCCAGGGCCTGATCTTTGAGGGCTGTTCACTGACATTTACAATTGGTGTTTGAGCAACTTTAGGCAGAATAACACCCTGCCACCCACAGAATGTTGGAGAAATAGGCAGTTGACTACCAAAATTTTCATGCATTTGCAATCCCATTTCTATTCTGCTTACTGCTCATCTTCCATATTCAGAGTTTTTGAAGACATTGGAGTGGTGCTATTTCATTCAAGGCAAATTTCCTTCTGTTAGCTCCAGAAATTTTGGACTGTCTGCTATAAACCACAAACCTTTGTCCAGTTAGGCTAGAGCTGGAAGCAGACGTTGTCCCCATAGCTCACACATCACTCTTCTCAGCCAAAGCATTAGAGGAGGAGAATTTTACTAGCACAAAATCAGCACATATTGAAAAATTATGTCCAAATAAATTTTAGAGACGCCCCCCCCAAACAGTAATAGTTAAATCTGATTTTTCCAATAGGATTCAAAACTGTTGGCCACTGAGGATTCCGAGCTTTCATCCCTATATCCCGGTCAAAGCTTTTATTTTGTGGGGCACAGACGGTGTTTATCATTTATATGATATGGCTGATAGATTTTGTTCAGGCTGGTTTGGAAAGATCTGAGTAAATCATTTGTAGGTTTAGCACTTGGAAGTAATGCAGACGTCCTCAGCTCGTGCAGTGCAGCCTTTATGCCGCAGAAGCTATAAATGAAACGGTGCCCATTAGAATGGGAGAGAAGAGAGAGACATCATCTCAGAAATGGGGATTTTATTTTTAGTTTGTTTTTCCTCTCTCTGCACATCAAAAAGCATCAGAATGTTTAGGAAATGAGAACTTGGAGAGTTGTCACTGGCTGTTGATCCAGCAAGTGCCGTTAGGTTGCCCGCGGAAAAGTCGTAGCGTCCTCCTGAGTAGAATTGGAGTTAGAAAAGCCTGGCAGTTCTCACCAAGCAAAATAGGAAGGAAAAAAAAAAAAATCACATACAACCTGTGCTCTGAAACATGATAACAATTTATAAAAGTGGGAAAACCTCCTTAGGAAGGTGAATTTATTTCTCCTTCCCTTCATCAAAATGCTTTAGGTCTCCTCTGAGTAATTCTCACCGTACCAACCACAGGGGGACCGATGCCACACTTGGGGCTTGGTTTTGTTTTCTCCAAGTGTCTTTAACAGCCTCTCCTGATGGTGATTTTTGTCATCGGAGTTTTTCAAGTATTTACAGATGATAAATTTTGTGGTTGATTTACTGCCATGGAGCTAAATCACCGTCAGATGTTCACACACAGCCCTGCCACTGAAGGCTGCAAGAAAGCATCGCAGGGCAGAACTTCCCTTCCTCTTCACTAGGTGTGATTTAAAACTTTAGCTTGATTTTTCAAGTCCCATTTGCCCGCCAGGGCCAACTCAGTATTTTCATCATTCTCCAGGCACTTAAAGTGAAATTTATACCTTTAAAAAAGAAGTCCAACCCAGGGCTGATACTCAGCACAATTCCCACCTGAGGTCTCAAAGAGTTCTTAATTGGGACTTTAATGATGCAGAGGCTTTCAGGGGATTATGTTTGTCTGTATTGACTGTAGCTTAAGTCAGAGGTTTTGATATGCATTTAAGCCAATGCTGATGTTAAAGAACCCCATGAAAATGCCCAACTGTTCCCTCAGCTGCTTGTTCCTGGCCTGAGCAAGCCTGCCACTGAGGGAGCAGAGCAGATCTGAGGAAGGATCTTGCTGAAAGCTCACACTCTTCCCTCTGGTTGTTTCTCCTCCCCATCCATTCCTTGGCCTGGTGGCTGCAATCACATGTCTGGACCAGTAAGGGGAATGTGGGAGCCTGCACCCAAAGATGGGGCTGGAACAGGGACTGTGTTTTGGGGCAGAGGGAGCTGCAGGACTTAGGTGTGTCAGGGTCCAAGCCTCTTCCCATTTTGGTTGGTTTGATGTGGCTTCTTGAGAAGGGCAGAGTGGCAGTACAAGGGTAAAATGGTTTTACATTATCGATCCACCAATCTCGGAAGTCACTTCTACTTTCAAAAAGCAAACAAAACACAAGTGGATTAAAACCAGGGGAAACTTTTCATGCGGTTCAGTTTGTCTTCTGAGTTGAACTCAAAACCCCTGAGCACTTAACATCAACTGAAGAGGTATATCCACCAAATCAGCCACCATTTCAACTGCAGGGCGTAGAATGTATCTTGTATTTTGGTTCTCTTTGAAGGGAAGAGTTTTCTATCAGGCTCGTGCATCTGTTAGTACTGGGCTTGAGCATCTATTAGTGGCTACTCAGACCGGTTTCATTTAGCACCAAAATATATTTTAATTCAGTGCAGGATAAATTTCTTTGTATTTTGTTTTCTCGGGTGTATTTTAACTTTTGAAGGCAAACTTTAAATTAGATTCAGAAATGCCTTTAATATCTCCTCCAATTTATCCCATCTTGCATTTACAATATTTGTAGTGTTAACAAGTTTATCTCGAGACCGGAGGCGTTCAGACATTCTGAAGAGAGTGATGCTAATGTGTGGCATATGAAACCAGATAAAACACCAATCTAACATTTTGTCTCCAAAGAAACTATTAGAATTCAAGAGCAGACGATGCGTTGCCCAACTAAAGTTTGGAGTTTTAAATCCACAGAACAACTGTTGCTTAAAAATGATGGTTTTCTATAGTAGAGAATTTCAACTGAAAATGGGTAATAATCTGTGACTTGCAAACGCCAGAAGCAAGTTTTGAGCAGCACTGCTCTTGCAAATTCTTAACCTTTGCAATGAGACAGAAGCCCTAATACACTCCATCCTGAAACATCACAGAATTAGACTTTATAAGTTAAATAACTTGTGTTCTATCACTGGAGGCAAATTTCATTTTTGCCTTTTGGAGGCTGATGTTCCGCAATTATGAATTTTTAATTTAGAGCATGTTCTGTGTACATTCCAGGCTCTGAAATCAAAGACCTTGTAACAAAATTACGTTGTTTTTCAGAATTTCTACAAGGAGATCGAGAGAGAAGAAATGTACATCAGGTTTGTAAACATGACCAGTGACAAACTCTGCTTGACTTACTGTAAAGTAATTGGAGAAAATTCAGTTCATATTAAGCATTCACTTGAGGGCTGGGGAAAAGGAGTAATGAAAAAATGTACCTTGGCTGAACCTTTATTACATTGAAAAGCTGATCTTCACTGGGAGCATTAGGAGCTAGAGTCACCAGGGGTGGACCTAGAGTCACCAGGGTTTTTTTGTCCCTCTTCTCCAACTCCTTCAGTTATCTTATGGTGACCATCAAAATATGAGTGTTGTCACATGAAGAACATAACTAAGTGCAAAGAAACCTGACCAAAGAAACAATTTTGCCTCCTGGCAACGTACAAAATATGTGACTTGGGGTAAAAGGGGCTATTAAATAATATCGTGACTGACACTTACATTAGAATTAAAGCTTTTAGGAAGCTTTCAAAATCTATTTTCATACAAAGTGAAGTGGTAATAATATGTTGTGCTTTCCAAGTTCATAGTCCTCGCTTTGTTCTTTGGCTTATAATTGGCTAGGCTGTTGTGCTGAAATGATAAAGGTTGCATTTTTAATGATATTTTAGGTATCTAAATATTATTCATTAATTAATTATCAGATGTTTGTTACCTTTCTGGAAGGATTTTCACTTGTGGGCTTTCTTCCTGTTGTTTAGATGGTTTTAATTAGTGTTTTATTAGCTTGCAAAAGGAAAACAAACTCTGGCAAAAAGCAGGATTGGTAACTGGGGTCAAACGCATGAAGTTAGGAGTTGAAGGTCTGCCCTGTTCAGCATCTCTATAAAGACAAATTGTCTCTCACTGTCAACCTCTCCCCCTCCTGAGATTCTCTCCTATTTCTGTTAATAAACCTAAAACGTGTTGTAATAGAGTTGTAGAGTTGCTCCCACCTGAGAGGAGGTTGTAGTGAGGTGGGTGTTGATCTCTTCTCCCAGGTAGATAGTGATAGGACAAGAGGAAATGGGTTTAAGTTGTACCAGGGGAGTTTTAGGTTGGATATTATGAAAAATTTCTTTACTGAGAGAGTGGTGAGGCCTTGGAACAGGCTGCCCAGGGAGGGGGTGGAATCAGCATCCCTGGAGGTCTTCAAAAAACATCCAGATGTGGCACTTCAGGACATGGTTTAGTGGTCCTGGTAATATTTAATAGATGGTTGAACTTGATGATCTTGAAGGTCATTTCCAACTTCAACAGTTAACAAAAGGATGAGAACAGGAGTGGCTAGCTTGGCTTCTTTTGATCTCCATAAAACTGTGCTGCTTTCTAAAGCTTTCATTGATTCTGTGATTCTGTAATGAATATTGGTATTGGATTCATTACACATCAAAAGTCAATTACGTGCATTGGAAAAAGAACACAACAGAAATGCAGATGGTCCTCAGGGTGTCTGCACACAGAAGTATGAGCTTTAAAGTCTTTATTAGACTTATAAGACTTTATACACAAAGTCCCTTGACCTGCTACTATTATACATAATATTTATGTACAAAGACTTTATGCATAAAATTTATGTATGAAGACTCCATATATAGTATTTATGTATAAAGACCTGGAAGTCTTTATTAGACTATTAACACTTTATAGGTATTTTTAAAGACTTTATACATAATATTTATGTATAAAGACTTAGAAATCTTTATTACACTTACAACACTTCATACATAACTTTTATGTATAAAGGCATAAGTCTTTATATGTCTTGTAACACTTTATACATCATATTTATGTAGGAAGATTTTATGCATGATATTTATGTATAAAAATGTTTAAATAAACTTCTGTTTAGTTGCTTGAAGATCGAGCTGAACCATTGTAGCCTTCAAAATAGATTCTTTAGCAACATTGAAGAACCAATTGTTTCCATTACCTGCAGGTATTTGTACAAGCTGTGTGACCTGCACAAGGAGTGCGATAACTATACGGAAGCTGCCTACACGTTACTTCTGCACGCAAAACTTCTCAAGGTAAGCACCAAAATACACTCTGAGGTTTGGGAACCACGTTAGCAGTAACCCACAGGGGTGTTGGTTGTCACTCCTGGGACATCAAACTGATTAGCTGCTACGTGCAGCTTCTTACTTCAGCTTTATGTTTTGGACGTGTAATTAATACACCCAGGAGAGCAGCCCTTAGGACGTGTCAGAGAGGGCTTTCCTCATCTTGATCCGAAATGAAGGGAAAGGTCATCAAGTCAAGACCACAAGTCATAAATGGCAAAGCTGTAATTGAAATTTCTTTTAAAGATCAGTTATGTAATGTGTGGAAGCGTCGGGACACATCTTGTAGTAATCCACCTAATTGTTTTTGCAGAGGTGATAGAAAGGAGTGCTAGAGACTGTTCTCAAGAGGTCTTGGGTATCTGTACATTCAGGCTGGTTTTGAAAAATTAGAGATTTGAAGGGTCCTCATTCCAAGCTCCTGCCTTTAAATGTGGGAATTTTAACACACGTGGGATTTTAATGCAGTGGGCACATTTAAAGTGACATCACAACATCCCTATTCTTCAAAAAATGTTTAGATATGGAAATTTTACTCTGTTTTTACTCTAATTTTACTCTGTTTTGAAATCATCGAATCACAGAGTAGGAGGGGTTGGAAGGGACCTCTGAAGATCATCAAGTCCAACCCCCCTGCCAGAGCAGGATAATCCATCTCTGGCACTGTAAGGATATTAATGCCAAGTTTTTGCTTAAGATTTTGTTTCGCGATTCTGCAGCTGAAATGCATCAGAATCATCCCTGTACCTTCTGTTTCTAAGACAGGAAATTCAAAAGGCTGTTTACTTGAGCTGAAAAAAGCCAAATTCAAAGAAATAAACTAAAAGGAAAAATGTTTTCAACGTATCTGAAACACTGATCTTGGTTTTTAGAAAGTTAATGATGCCATTTTGTGATGGGACTTGGGAATGGCTCAGAATCACTTGGTAAACAGTTATTGCACAAGAAACCATCAGTAAGATTCGTCTGGAGTGCAGAAAGCACCGTAGCAATAGCTTTATTCATTATGAAAAGCGGGGGCAGTTGTTGGACAGAGCCTGCTGGATGCAATCAGTGCTTTGGTAATGAAATTTTCTGTGCTGAGACGCGTGTCAGAGAGGTGAAGACGTGTGGAGATGGCTCTGACACCTTCAGTCACACACAATGGTGCAGTCGGTCGCCTGTGGGTAGACGTTCGAGTGAGTAACTGACCCAGTCTGTGGCTCTAAAGATCTCTCTCCTTCCCATGGGGGACATAAACAGGGCTGCCAAATTGTGTCCTTCTTGCTCATCAAGCTTTGCATCAATGAACTTTTTTAGATGCACTAAAGCGTTCGGCCCCTGCCACGGGTGCTGCGTTTTCAGGACAAATGATGGAATAAATCATGACAAAAAAATGTCATTCAAACTTTGTCCTATTATGGCTTGAACTTGTTAGTCACTATCTTTATGTGACCTTAAATTAGAGCTTAGCCCATTTTAGCTTTTCTTCCATAATGTCTTCAGAGATGGGTGAGAATACGCTCCTTAAATTTACTGGGAAGAAATTAGCAGTTGCCTTTTCTTACAATGAAAATTGGTAGAAGAGGGCATTCTTAAGGGCAGTATTTACTGCAGGTTTTCATAGCATCATATGATTGTTTTGGCTGGATTAGCCTTGTAAGATCATTAAGTCCAACCATTCCCCCAGCACTGCCAGGGTCACCACTGACCCCTGGCCCTCAGCACCACAGCTTTGAAACCCCTCCAGGGATCATGGGGACACCACAACTGCCCTGGGCAGCCTGGGACAGGACTTTACAATCCTTGCAGGGAAGAAAGTGTTCCTCATGTCCAACCTAAACGTCCCCTGGGGCAACTTGAGGCCGGTTCCTCTTGTCCTGTCCCTTGTTTTATGGGAGCAGAGCCTGACCCGCCTGGCTCCAGCCTCCTGTCAGGAGCTGTCAGAGCCAGAAGGGCTCCCCTGAGCCTCCTTCTCTCCAGGCTGAACATGACCAGGTCCCTCAGCTGCTCCTCACCAGACTTGTGCTCTAGATCCTTCCCCAGCTCCTTCTTTGGACATGCTCCAGCACCTGAGTGTGCTCACTGATGTCATCACTAAGTAGATGTTTGTTTATAAATATAATTATGTTGTAGTTTGGAATTACTTTAGACGTTTATTGATCTACCTAAGACAATATCCCGTTACTACCAGTAGCAAGCAGTGGATGGAGGAGTTCAGTATCACCTGAGAAGCAGCAACATTGTGGTGAGTGTTTCTTTAAGCAATTGAGTTTTCTGTCAAGCCTTGAGGACAGGATTTTCCAAGACACTCATCACTGGCATGTATTTCATCACGCTGATTTTAATGGGATCAAATTTAGGTCAAGTTTGAGAGCTTTCAAGAATTTCACCTTTAAATTTGCGATACGGCTGTCTCCGTGGAGAGAGAGCCACCGTTGTTTACTCCAGATTACTGCAAGCTGAGGAAATGCACTTAAGAAAAGAGACTTTAGTTGTTGTTTCAAGCCATTTAGTCAAAACTAAGATGTTACAAACGGAGAGAAGAAGTGGCTCTTGTTATGCTGAAGAAAAAAAATGACATTGCCTTGCAGGCTCCGTGCAGTTTGCATGGCTCAGGAACCTGGCTTTGTGGTACGATGTTGTCAGAGTTCTTTGCTTTGGCCAAACAGAAACATTTTGGCCAAATGAAGAAGTAATTGGGTGAAATTTGATAAGATATAGGAGGTGAAACTGGATAATGTAACAGCAGTCCTGCTAATAAATCTGTGAGTTCCTGATCTCTGCATCGTCTCTTCTTTTCCTAAAGCTATACCATTTTATTTCAGTGGTCAGTCTTCTTCCATTATTAAGTTTGGTTATCAGAGAAAAAAGTGAACACTTCTTTAATTCATTTATTTTTTTGAACTTGAGTTCTTAAGGCAAGAAGTCCTATTGGAGCACCTCTCCCTGTTTTCTTATCAAACTAGGAGAAGTTTTATTTGCTGTAATGGATATTTGTGATTTGATGTGTTTGATTTGATAGAGGTTTGTGAGACTCCAAGGTATTAATTTCCTGTTAGCCTCATGAAAATAGACAGCTCTGGAAGGAGAGGCTATAGTGTTAGCATCCTGTCTAGGGAAAAGGCTCCAGTACTGTCTCATCCCCAGGAAGGTCATAGGGAATATTAATGGGAGGAGAGAATGGAGATGAAGAAGAGGTGATATGAATACTGCAGTCCAGAGGTCTCAGTTGCATCTGTCCCTTACTGGACACCAGGATGTGCAGGTGCAAAGGAGAAAGCTGTAGGAAATTGCTTGGTCCTCTCAGATCTAGGAGGAAATACATTTAATGTCTGTGCCTTGCTCCTCATCCATTAGGGATTTGCTAGAAGAGCAAGAGCTGCTAATTGCAGATGGGCTGTGTAGAGTTAATTGTGCTTTTCTGTGCCTCCAAATATTCTCTGGGCATTTTAGCCATTTAATTTCTGTGCCTGAAGTCCTTTCCATGTGTACCGACGTATCTTGTCTTCGGGGCTTCTCTCAACATAAACCTACAAGAGTTCATTGTGCATCCAGCAGGTTGTACCCGACAGCAGGCCAAGGTCAGTCTCATCAAACTCACTGAGGAGAGGAAGCCACCTCAAGAAGCTTCCTTCCAGCTGATACATGTAATTAGCCTCCAATTACAGCATTCAAAAACCCAGTCCTTGTGCCCCAGGAAGCAGAGTACACAACTGCACAAAAAATTCTTGTTAGTGCATTAGCTGTGGTACAACTTCTCTAAACAAAAAAAAACCCACAACCCTGTATTTTATTGAGCCTAATTTTACTTACTTTTGTTTTGCTTTCACTTTTCCCCTCTTTGTTGTACCATTTAGTGGTCAGAAGAAGCATGTGCAGCACATCTTACCCAGCGGGATGGATACCAGGCTACTACTCAAGGACAGCTGAAAGATCAACTATATCAAGAAATTATCCATTACTTTGACAAGGGCAAGGTAAAAAGGGATTGGGGGGTGGGGAGGGGAATAGTCCAAATACATTTCATGGCTTTTCATTCTAAATTGATACGTTGAATAGTAAACATAGTTTGCATCCAGTGACCTTCAGGAAGCTTTACACTTGTTCTAAGTTATTTGGAGTGCTTCATGTAAACGGTCTGCCAGCAAGCACTTAAAGATAATGATACTGAGAAAAAAAAAAAGAGGTAGAAAGAAATCAATGGTACATTTATAGCTGCTGTGTTAAGGGTAAATATACGTGCATATGATGCCATGGAGGAAAGAAAGTGATGCATGGAATTCGGGAGCCTTTGTTTTCCTGGCAATTACCAGAGTTAATACAGCCCTCCAGCTACCCTTGTTTTCTTTTCACGTGCACAAAGTAATGCCCTCAGAGAATGGAGGTCTGTGGTTCGTAAAGTATGAAGGCAGAAATCCTCTCAGATGAGAATATTTCATTGCAATTGCATCTTTTATTGCAAGGTGAAGCTGCGTTCGGTGTGGCGTGGTGGGAAAGGGAGGGTGCTGGTGTTACCTGTCCGCAGAGCTGAGGGGGTTTCACTTGGCAGACAGGGTTGTATCTGCGCTGGGGTATTTCACACAGCATTTAAACATAGAAGTGGAGATCTCTTTGTCTGAATATTTCAAAAACATACACTTGGGTGTTTCAGAGCAGTCTTTGTTGTAGTGCAAACAGAAATGGCATTTTCTGGTACAACTCAAATATTCGCCGAACACCTCATGTTCTCCATCTAAGTTTTTAGCAGAATCAGATGAGTATTTTGATAGAAATTTTGCCTAAAAGGTGAAAGCTTCTACCTTATCTTGATGCAATACTTGGAAGTTGTTAATAAATGGATGCTAACAAAAGGATTGTCATTCTAGACTCTGACAGAGCTGGGGGACAGCAGTGGGCTGCGTGGGGCTGGGGCTCGTGTAGGTGCCGTGGTGCATTCGTTTCCACAACGCGCTTCTGCTGCCCAAAAAGCTTTTACTAACCCTTTAGCAGCAGGAAGGAGAACCTCCTTAGAATTAGGGTCATAGCTGATTTTAAAGTGTGTTATAATGCTGGAAAGGAAAAGCCAGAAGTCATGTGCTTTTATTTTGTTGTTTTACATCTTTACAGCTTCCCAGTTAATTTTTTTTATAGTGAGGGGATTTGTTCTTCTGAGCATCAGGCCGATGCATTTTAGCTGTAAATTAAAAGCTGTCCTTTACATCTGCAGTGAAAACAGCCTGTCTTAAAGTTGTACCCACCCCGTTTCTGCTGATAGTGCTAATGAGCTGTTTATATCAACAGCAGGGAAAATACCTGCTGCTTCCTTTTCAGCCTGAGCCACAGTACCCAGCACGGCATCCACGCTTGAGAGACTTGTTACACCAAAGCACCCTTAGTAATTTTTTTCCAGATTTCACAAGCAGAAAGGAGAGAAAGCTCTGCCTGTTTTTGAAAGAAATAGCACTGAAAATGCTGTGTTTCCCCAGTAGAATCATAGGTTTGTTTTGGTTGGGAAAGACCTGAAGATTATTGAGTCCAGCCATTCACCCAGCACTGCCAGGGCACCACTAACCCATGGCCCTCAGTACCAACCACTTCTCCACAGCTTGGACACCCCTCCAGGGATCATGGGGACTCCACCACTGCCCTGGGCAGCCTGGGCCAGGGATTCACAACCCTTTCAGGGAAGAAATTGTTCCTCAGCTCCAACCTAAACCTCCCCTGTGCAACTTGAGGCCGGTTCCTCTTGTCCTGTTGCTTGTTTTATGGGAGCAGAGCCCGACCCCCCCTGGCTCCAACCTCCTGTCAGGAGCTGTCAAGAGCCAGAAGGGCTCCCCTGAGCCTCCTTCTCTCCAGGCTCAACATGACCAAGTCCCTCAGCTGCTCCTCACCAGACTTGTGATCTAAACCCTTCACCAGCTTCTTAGATGATTATCCTTCATTATTGTAAAATTTGTGTTGAACGATGATATCAAACGGTCCACTGTGATTGCTTATTCCTGTTCCTGTGCCTAGCTCAAGTCATTGGACTCCTGCATGATTTTTGTGTGTGTGTGAGGAGCTATTCATTTCCAAAGCACTCTTTCCTAGTTACAGACACTTCTCTCATTTGCTGGTCAGTCAAGTTGGTGATAGCTTTCATATTGTTCAATGAAAAGGAAAAATATAAATCAATATACACTGAGACTATAAACATCTTACATGAATCTTCAAATGTCAGGAAGATCAAAGTTGAGGTTTCCACAGGTAGAATTAAGCTAATCCTCTCATTTGGGATGTTCTGACATTCGATTAAATCAACTTCTTACTTATACCTGTGCAGTTTGCAGATCTAGTCCAGCAGCTACTCAGGCTATGCCATTCCATCATCAGTAACACCCCTGGAATGGCATTTGATGTGCATTTCTAGAAGACCCTACTGACAAGCTAAGGAATGAGTCCTTTTTTGTACCATAATCACCCTGCTGTGTCTCTGCCTGGCAGTTCACTCTGGGTTGATCCCATTACTTTGCTTTCTACTCCCATAAAGTCAACAAGAGGTGTCCAAAGAAGGTCTCTCTACCCTGGACAGCTGTAGAGGTGCTTCCAGGCTTTTACAGAAGCTTTGGAGTTCTGGTCTGAAGTTGTTGTGAGCCTGTGCCTTTTCCACTCCCACCTGCCTGGTGGGAACTGGTGGACTTGAGAGGGGAGATGGACATGGTCAGAAACATCATGTAGAAGGAATGGATGAGAAGAATATCCTAAAAGGTGGTGCTTGGTTTTAAAACATTGGGGTTTTGTTTTTAAAGGGTGGTGTAGTTCAGCCTCTTATAAATCCTCATCCCTTCCTCCTAGTGGAGTAATTTCCCAGGGGGAATGCTTTTCAAAGGTGTACTTTGAAAAGGTGGACCAACCATGAGCCTTATTCCCTAAATATTAGCACTTCTACTAAGATGAATTTAGAGGAAGGTGTAATTCTCCATACACAGACTGGAATGAGGTAGACCCCTCACTTCTGGACCAGAAGTGCCTGAGGAATTTGTAATTTAATAATATGGAGTGGGGGCTTGCACTGAAAGCAGGAGTGTGGGCATCTTGTTTTGGCTGAGAACCAAATACTTAACAGTGGATATCCCTGTTAGTTGTAGCTTGAGATCCATTAATGGTTCACAGAGTCACAGAATGGTAGTGGTTGGAAAGGTCCTCTGAAGATCGAGTCCAATACCCCCTGCCAGGGCAGGACCAAAACTAGGGCAGAAATTAGGACCAAAACAAGGTTCCTTACGTTGATTTCTACTTTTTCAATATATTACTGTTAAGGAGATTGTGTTTTTACTTAGAGTTGACTTTTGGCCCTTAAACCAATCTTTTGTTAAGCTGAAGTGCACCTTTCACCTTCAGTAACTTCGCGGTTTCAAATACAACTTCTGCATTCTGCTCTTCGACTTTATGGATTGGATTCCTCATTGTTAATACTTTTCCTGACTCTTCTAAGCTCCCTGTTTCCAAACTGAAATGTCACTTCCCCATTTCCCTCATATACACAGAGTTTTCTCTCCTAGATTATTATTCCTCACTGCGCTGCACTTTCCAAGTCCCATCTCCATCTCTCTTGGCTTTTGCCCTTAAAAGCCTTATCCTCACGCTTACCTCGGCAGTCTTGACCTATCCTTTGAACTGCTCTGAAGTGTTTGCTCTTTCTGTGTTTTGCTGAAGCTTTGTAGTTTTCAACAAAACCCTTAATCCAGGGACTTGGCTGAAAATTGCTAGGTTGGAGTAGCTCAGGACGAGAAGGAAAAATAGCGGCGGTAATAAAGTGAATGGGGGAAGGGGGTGAGATTTTGCTGTGTGGAGCAGTTGGTTTTTGTCAACGCTAATGAAGGACTGAAGCCAAGAACTACTCGGTGTCATTGACAAAGGGAAGATGCTATTTTTAAACAGGCCCTCTGAAGGAAACAGCAGCGTTCTTACTCCTGCAAGGGAAAATGTACAAACAGCAACGGGTTTCAGGTTTGCCGGTGGTGCTGCAGTCTATAAATCAGGACATGTTTTCTAGTGCTCCTTCATAAATTGAAAGTATTGGTCCCAGCCAGAAAAAAAAAAAGGAAATAAATGCACCCTGCTCATTTAGTTACGCTTCTCCTTCCTTCCCCCCTCAAATAAAAAAATTAAAAAAGCACTTTTACTGGAGCCACAAAACCACAAAATATTTGAAACTACGTGGTTCATTCAGTGCTTTGGCTTAAAGTGTCTATTTCTTCTGGCCCGTGGGATGGCATTAAAGGGCTTTTCCTTCCACCTAACAAGACAGCGGTGAAATTCAGCTGTCTGCCCAGGATCGGTGCGAGGCTGACGTCCAGCTCGTATCCCACGGCAGATCGTGAGCCCGTCCTGAGAGCTCTGAAGGACGGTGACAGTCTTCAGAGAGGAAAGATAGGGTGTTTGGCCGCCTTCCAAACCAATACAGCTGGTGGTTTTAAAGGGTTTCCGACCGTGGCTGTATCTTACACATCTTGAATGCAATACTTGCAATAGATAAATGCTGGTTTAACATTTTATTTGAAATATTAAGCTTACATAATGGTTAATTAATGCTATCTGTAATTTAAATGGCTTGGAATGTCCCTCATACATCAGAGTATTGCCCGATAACATTCTTATCCGAGACTATTTCATTTTTACCGACCATTAACTCAGCAGGAGCTAAGAAATATCCTAAGATCCTTCTTTGCTGCTCTTAAAGAAGCTAAAAAAAACCCATATTGGATGTTGCAGTTCTTTCTGGGCAACATGCTGCCCAGCTTCAAATATAGATTAAATTGCTAGGTTTCCCCTAAAAGGATTTCCTTCTGCATCCTCAAAGTCTTTCCCGTAACAACTTACGCCTCGTGTCTACGCAACTAAATTTAGGCCCTACACATTTTTCTTCCGCCTTCAGTATAAAAGAAGAATTTTCCTTCCAACCTCTCTCTCTGCTACGCTCTCCAGATAAATTGTTTCTCACATTAATGAGTTGTACCTCGTACAAATCCCATGTAGTAGCTCCCAGCGTGGCTCATTCCTCCAGAAGACCTGCCATGTCCCGGGTAAACCTGGGAAACCTTCCAAGGCAGGAAATCTGTGAGGCAGCAGATTGGGTGTTATTGACCTTCAGGGATATAGATTTCATTTATCAGGATCTTTTCCCACAGCCCCGCTGTCCTCACCTGAATAAATTTGCTCTGTAGTAAACAGCACTCGTTCGGGGAGCGTTTTAATAACCACGCAGCTCCCGCTTCTGTTGCAATGATGGTAAAAAATGAGGGGCTTTGGTTTGGTGTTTGGTGGTGTTGGAGGTGTCAGGGGAACAGACAGATTGTTAATGGAGCTGTGGACCTCTGGAGTTGAGGACACTTGTTGTTTTACAAATGGGAGTTTTAGAATACAACTTCTTGGGGATCTTAATGTTTAGAAATCTCTGCAGGGTGGGGGTCAAGGAGAAGGGGCCAGGCTCTTGTCAGTGGTGCTCTGGGACAGGATGAGGGACAGTGGGCACAAACTGGAACATGAGAATTTCCACCTCACCATGAGGAAAAACTTCACTGGGAGAGCAACAGAGCCTGGCCCATGCTGCCCAGAGAGGTTGTGGAGTAATTCAGGCCAGAAACAAATGTTCTCAATATCTGTTTTTTTCTCCTGTTCATCTGCACTTAAAGATAGGGGAATGGTTATGAGGAATAACGCTGGGGCTGTGTGATTACTGTGTCTTCTAAATGAACTAAATCTGTATCATATTTTAATTGAGGATTAATTTTTTTTAGGCTCTGAAACACTTAGGAAATTCATTATTAATATTTATAGTCAGTAAAATCTAAAGGGTTTCATCAGGCTGGAGGAGGCACAGAGGAAACCAAACCCCTGCTCTGGCATCTTTACATCTTGACTGACAAGGGTGGAAGGGAGGAAAAAAAATGACAAGATTTAATTCTGCTGAAGTCATCTCTAAGTGGTGGCAGTGCTGTGGTACTTGGAGGCATTGAGGTGGAGGCAGTGCCTTTGACAGCACGTTTTAGTTTTAGAATCATAGAAACATAGAATAGTTTAGTTTGGAAAGGACCTTGCAAGGGCATCCAGTGCAACCCCCCTGCAGGGAGCAGGGCCATCTGCAACCAGAGCAGGGTGCTCACAGCCCCAGCCACCTCCCCTGCAATGGGGACAGGGATGGGGCAGCCACCGCCTCTCTGGGCAGCCTGGGACAGCCTCTCACCACCCTCAGTGTACAAAATTTCTTCCTTCTCTCCAGTCTAAATCTCCCTCTTTTGGTTTAAACGCATCACCCCTTGTCCTGTCCCGACAGGCCCTCCTCCAAAGTCTGTCCCCATCTTTCTGCCAGACCCCTTGAAGCCCTGCCAGGCCCCCAGAAGGTCTCCCCAGCTGGAGCCTTCTCCTCTGCAGGCTGAACCCCCCCCAGCTCTCCCAGCCTGGCTC